>JAUCBJ010007380.1:0-46485 GCA_032718475.1 Nemertoderma westbladi
TAATGATAATAATGATAGAAAATTATGTCAACGCGTTTTATTGGTCAATATGTCAAGACCATTCACTGAAAATTGAATTGATTGAAAAATAAAATGAGTAGATAGGTTTAGAAAAATGCTAAAATTATTTCCGTAAAATCTGAATAAAATTGGCGGGAAATTCAAATTTCTATTTTTTCCTTGAAAAATATCTTAAGAACTTATAATACATACTGTATATATGCATAATTTAATTTCAATGCCTATATACAAACAAAACTCTTGCAATCCTAGAAAACTGGAGGTGTCTCCAATAAGGTAAAAAGCCCTGCTAAAGTAACACTTGACAGACAGACCCGATGGCTATTAAGAAAAATATGGCTCTAAATTATGTCCAATGGTCTTAAGGTTAATGCTATAGGTTGTCTAACTACATGGCCAGTTCTACCTTTTACCTGAGCCACTAGCTGAATGGTTAGAGCGTCAGACTTCCAACCCGGAGGTCACCAGTTCGATCCCACCTGGACGTGAAATCTGTTACTGTCCATCAAAAAGTTATAATAAACTTATCAAGTACTAGATTATTACTTGGGGTATATAATAGGCCTAATATATGATATTCACACGCCGAATGAAGCATTATTTTTCTTCCCACCGTATAATAATGTAATCCGTAATCTACATCGCCAATAATATTAATTGTGCTGCACTTCTATCTTTTAGACACAACTATCAACAAGGCGGCACGAATTGAGCCGACCGCTATCAACAGTGTTGCAGTAAAACTAAATCACAATCGTAGAAGCGGCTACCCATTTACACAGGATGTCCGGATTGCAGTCAACTCATTTAGGTGCGGGATGGGTTCCCAGGGTGTTGCTGGGGCGGATATTGGTAACAATGGGGGTGCTGTTGGTGTGGGGTCTGGTGATGATTGTATGGGGAATGGAAAGTATGGTAGCGGTATGGATAGTATTGGATTTCGTGATGGGGTGGGTATGGGTACTATTGGACGTAGTGTTGCCATGAGTGTACATTGCTCTGGTGTTGGCGTGCGTGCCAATACTTTTTTTGTTGGCAGGGGCAGGGGTGTGCATGGTTCCGGTGTTGGCAGGGGTGTGCATAGTTCCGGTATTGGCATGGTTGTAAATGGTTCTAATCTTGGCATTGGTGTGAAATCTAGTGTTAGCATGGGTGCCAACGGTATCAGTGTGGTTAGGGGTGTGCATGGTTATGGTTTTGGCAGGGGTGCTCATTGCTCTGTTGGTACCAATGTATCTGGTCTTGGTGTAGGTTTAAATGTGTCTGGAGCTTGTAGAGGTTGCAATCGATCTTATCTAGGTATAGGTGGAGGTGCCAATGGTTATAGCAATTTATTTACAATTGGAATGGGTGACAGTAGATCGGGTGTAGGAATGGGTGCCTATGGGGTTGGTGGTCTGTCTGGCACTGGATCTGGTGTTGCCACGGGCATTTTCGGTGAATATTCTAGAACCCTTCTGGATAGAGCCAGCGGGATCGACGTTGGTATCAATAATATGCAGACCCCCTCCGTCCTGGAGTTGAACGACGCTGGTGTTGGGATGGGAATACACGGATGGGGATACCAGATCAACGAACACAACATTAACCTACAAATTGACGCCCTCAAACTAGTAGAACTCAAGTCTATGGTCCTGGGATTATCCTACCGGTTGGAAAATCTTATAAATGAAACGTCTGCTCCGCGATTACAACCCTGCACTACAACCGACTCGATACTGGCACCGATAGTCAGCATAAAAACTAAACCCAGGTTCCCTTCGTTTGCTGAGTGCTTCCCCGAGCTTCAAAACATTAGTATCGAGAGTTATGGAGTGACGCTAGACAAACTCGAGTCCATCCATCGCTGCCAAGTTGCTGATTCATCGGCTAAGTTTTTTATGAGGCTATTGGAGTTGGTGTTTGATCCCGAGGAACTCTCGAGTAACACAACCATCGGTAAATCCCTCATTGGTAAGACCCCGTTAGACGTGAATAAAGTGAACTGGGCCAAGAAAGTCTTGTTTGTATTTAGAAATCCGGGTGCAGGCGAGGATTTAAAAAGAGTCTGGGGGAGTCTGAAAAACATAGTCAACACTCGTCTTGGCTTTATGTATAAAGGTAAAATAAACTGCCGGAAACCTACAACATAGACCTACACTATGTAGTTCAAAAGAGAAATATTTGAAAAATGGTGTTGTGGTAATACAGGTGTTATAACATTATTGTAAACCAGACTTGTTCTTCACATGATTTTTTATATTAATTGATAATTATATTTTTATTATTGTCAAGCTAGTTAAGTAAATAACCTTACCAGTAGGTATGCAAGGACCAAAGTACAGTATGTACAAAACTAAAAAGCAACTGGACCTAACGGTTGCAATTAGTGATCATCTGATGGTAGTCAGCTGACCGGTAGGTTTCGCCTCATGAAGGAACGCATTCATTATCTGTAGGCCAAGCCAAGAGAAGACATTTAGAGTATGAAGTCCCAAAGGGAGAAGGACTGGGCAATGAAACAAAGATATACCAGTAACTATCCACTGAGAAGCAGACCACAAACTTGCACCAATTACGCATCTGCTTATTGATAATGGGCCGGTGTGTGCGAATATAATAAATTTCAAGCTTTTGCAGAACAGGCAACAATGGGTGCATGCAATTACTATGTAATGTTTAAATTGCTCGCGCCAGTCAGTCAGCCAACGTGTATTGGGCTCACAACAATGGCGAGCGAGCCTAATACACGTTGGCTGTACTGCGACTGCTGCGGTGTATGACCAGATTACACTCTATCTGGGGTGATGCTCCTGTAGGCTTCTCATAGAATATCAGTGGATCCGAGGCCCACTCTGACAGACTTTGCAAAGCAAATTCTATATACAGATACAGACTTGAAAGGGATATTTGGACTTGAGAGAAACGAAATTGCGACAATTATGAAGAACCGGGAAGCCTGGAAGGGTCTCATTTCCACTGTCTGAGTTCGCTCGACCTAGTAGTAATATTTTCCCGTGTATTAGTTGTTAGTAACTAATCTTAGTAACTAATCTAGCTGGGGAGCTAGTTGGTAATGACATCAATAAAGATAATATGTGGATACTGTAATCGCATTTTAAAGGAATAAAAGAAATGCAATGGGAGAGCGATTATGAAGATATTTCAGAATTTAATGTGTATTTTAAAGTCTCCCACTTCAAAAGGGCTCCTTTTATTAATTTAATGTGTAATTTAAAGTCTCCCACTTCAAAAGGGCTCCTTTTATTCGTTGTCAATTTTCACGTTCGAAGAACATCAGCAACATCGCTTGGGGGATTTTAATCTTACATAAAATATCACTGAGTAGATTTCGTTGGGTCTATCATTTGGGATTCGTTGGGTTCGAAATCATACCAGGATTCGTGTGTGCATCTTTAGTTGATAATATCTACCTCCCCTTCTGTCACCACATCTCCGGGCTCGACCAGGGTTCCTGCTGACGATAAACCACTCGATGGTTGGGTATGGATCCCAGAGGTGTGTAGATAATGAAAGAATGATTTTGGGGTTGAGTTGTATATTAGTTCTTAATACCAATAAATTATCTCAACTACATCGAGCACAACGTACTTCACCAATAACACCAATAAGTCAAATACACCAAAGGGGTTTGGTGATACTTGATGTAGACTAATTTGGTAGCACTAATTAAGTATATAATGTATATGTATGTGCAAATGTAACACTAACTAACACTGGAAAATAGGCAATTAAAGTTAAAGTATACACTACACATAAGAATGAAACTACACCAAATACACCACCGTTAAATATACCAATATTAATAACATCTGACTATTCTGTAGTTAACACCTTGTACCAAATCACAAGCTGCAAAAGGCCTTTCAGAGTTCATTGTCCCCTTATTGTACTAATATAACCTCCACATGTTATCATTGCAAATTAATGGGCCTTTAGGTAATATTAATATGCAGCATTTAGTCATTCACACACTATACCGTTTGTTCATTCTCTATCAATGTATCCAAATGGATAAGCTCTTCTGCTGCATCATATATCATGCCGTTCATGTCCAAGGTCATCTCTCATCTAAAATCTTGTTATCCATACCCTACCCCACCAACCCCCCCCCCCCCCCACCACCCCCCTCCCCCCCACCACCCTCCCCACCACACCCCCCCCCCCACCCACCCATCCCCACCACCCCATTAGGTAGTTAAGAGTTACTTACTAGCGTTGCTATAAAACTATGTCCCTACCACTTTATATACAGAAATTACAGTGTTATCTTACTACTGTCTGCGAATTTATTTTGTGGAAAAATAAACTTTTTTATCTTATCTATCTTATACTGGTTTAATTTTATCACCCACAGACCCCCCCCCCCCCCCCACAAATAGAGTAGGGGGCCGAAAGTTGGGACTGCCTGGCGCCCAAAATTCCATAATCCGCACCTAATACAGTCACTAGATAGATAACAGGTAAATAAACATTATTACATATAACCAGTAACTAATAATGGTAATAAGAGATTGTGTAGTTAGTACAGGCTCCAACCTATGACCCCAGATGAATTTTTATACAATGGAGCTATCCCACATATATGTTTAGTATAATGTAATCTCTTCCTTATACAGATTTTCACTTATACCATATATAATATACTACAGTTGTGATAGGATTTTGGCGCAGCCTATTGCTGCTAGAATCTTTCCAAATAAAAACTGTATCGGGATCTGTTGAGCGCGTATCCATGCAGTATATAACGGGTCCGGATGTGTGGGTCTTGTTAAAATATGTTAGTAAATATTCCAACATTTATTCGTTCCAGGTAGGGCTGATATGTGAATATATACTTTTCCAATAAATGAATAAACCAGTAATGCACCGGTAAAAGTATTAAAAAACGCCATGTCTAAGCTTGTGATCCGGGGAAAGAGGACATTACAATCCGGAGGGATATAAAGTGCACCTTGAACTAATTTGGTGAAAAATATCAAACATAGAATAACAATTGTTCAAAGTTGTTGTAAAATTGTTCAAAACGTATTTTAACCGTAACCAAAGCTTTGTCCGTCCGTGACTTTCAATCTGTAAAATATCGATGCAGAGCTCACTCTTGGAAAATGTTGGCACTGCGAACACTACTGTTTCTTTCTTGTCTGGACAGGGGTGGTACCATGCAGGCAAGCAAGACAGCTCTTAGGAATACTAGTACAGGTACTCCAATCGTGATCTGCGCCATTGGCTTTGCTGAAAACAAACTCAAACTCTGCTGCTGTCCTCTCAAAAACGGTCCAAAAAGGGCCACCAAGAACCCAGTTATTGTCACAATCCACAAAACGTTTGGGCGTAAATCTCACACCGAAGTAATCTATTAAAATGACAAGGTCACACAATGTGGGTTCCTTTTATACAAAAAATTCCTGGTTATTCCAGGAAGTACTCAGAAGTTCACCCCAAACTGTCAGTCAAACATAATTAATATCAGGATTGGCTGAAACCAAAAACAATATCTCTCGTGAATGGCTGAATCGGAGGTTGTATCAACAAAATTAATTATCACCTCAATCAAAGGGCGGTATTTTCGGAGTTTCCGTTAAACCCATGTTAACTGTGCACGTGAACGTGATAAAACACAATGGCCCCCAACACAATTAGATTCACCTTCAAACCATCAGCCGCCATACATTATTAACCAACTTCCACTCTCCTTACCCGGGCCATGTCCTTATTCGATAAAAGTTAATTAATTCAACTGCATTACTATATAAGCCACTATATTATACTGCCGTAAGCCTCACGGTTTATTGGCTAGCTATCAATTAACTGTGGCTTCAAGAATGGAAGTGGTTGGTTCCCCATTATCCAATAATATTGTATCTGAATAATATCTGTAGTTAAACCCGTGGTGAATGAATGTCAAATTTACAATTAATGTCTTGGGAAGCACATTGGGTTTTTTAAATTTGAAGCTTCAAACTCCAATTCAGTATAGATATGGGACATTAAAAACAAGCGCGAAATCGCACAAAGGTCCGCGTCTGCTACTACTAACGCATGAACCTTCCTCCTTGAGGAATGGCTTACTACCAATTTTACAACCAAAAAATTCCTGAAAGTGGGATTGAAATCGGTACCTAGAGATTTCAAGTCCAAAGCTCTACCAAGGTCTCACTACACAGACCTTAAAATTTGGGTAGACTTCTCCAAACAGTTGCGCTCGTTTTTTAGAGGGTCTTAAACATAGCAATGGAGGAAATTACCATAGCAACAACCCTTATAGTAGATATGACGAGATAAAATTTATGGAAGATTACTATTTTGGATATGAAGAATTTAATGGCATATTTAGATTTTTGAAAGTTTGGTTTTGTTTACTTTGTCAACAATTCTGACGTTATTATTATTGCTATTGTTATTATACTATGGTCGTTTTACAAAGGGGGGTGGGTGTGTCCGAAGCAAATATCAGAATATATAACTAGCCATAGTATAATTATAATTGCTCGCTAAGATGGCTTGCAGCTTCTGCTGCACGAAGGCCCCGCCACACTCGTGTATTTATTAATTTCCTAGAATAAACCAGAATCTTCTAGAATCCTCTATAAACGTATTGCTGTATTAGGCCGCGTCACACTAATGAGTCAAAGTGAAAAGTCGTAAAAGACATCACATGAAATTTAATTTTTTCTAGCATGCCCTTATGTATATTATACAGTATTATATAATGTATTATTATTTATTATTTCTAGCTATATTTATTTTCTTTGGACTTAGACTTTTGAATTTGACTTCGACTCGGTAGTCTGAACGCGGCCTTAAGTGGTGCATCCTGAATACATCAGTATTCTAGAAGTCATCGATATTAACTGGAATATTATTATTCTAGAATCTGAGTTTATTTTGTTCAGAACACTTATGGACATTAGTATAGATATTTCAGGGCTTTTCTAGCCAAAACGCATGTCATTCCCTTCACCATTTGTAGTACACATACAGTTGTTACACATAAGGACAGATAAAATGCTCTTCCCCAGTTCATTTCTTTGATAAGGAAGAGTTCGAACTCTTTGAGATTCGCTCTGCAAATAATATATTACAAAACATGAAATCAATGAACAAATATTATTAATAAAATATATTAAATAAAGTTTATTCTGTTACAATTCTACCAAAAATAAGGAGAAAAACATGTTTTGGTCGAGAGAAAAATTTTTCGATAACTTGGATATTACACTTTCTTATTATTCTTATATTGACCCAGGGAAATGTGAAAAATACTATCGGTAGAAATTATCAAATTTTATCACATTCGTCATGTAATTTAGAAAAATATATATGAACTATTGTAACATACGAATAGGAATAATGTAATATTTGTTTTAGTAGACTAATTTTAGCATCTCGAATGCAGAATTTCCATTTCTTTTGTAACACTCAGAAGAAAATAATAATATAAAATATTGACTATATTGACTATATTATACTGTATATATACAGTAACACTAATTTAGTAATGCAAAACTTGTTTTTGTTGTGATAGTGTCCCTACTATAATGCATATCACTATAATAAATACAATTAAGTTAAGTGATACAAGGAATACAATGGCAGCATCATTAATCTCCACCTGTAAATTAAGCGCCAAAGATATAAACCATGACTTCGCAGACATGTAGAGTTTCGTCATTATCATTGAAGAGAACAAGGTACCGACCAACATTACCAACACAATTGATGACAGTAAGTTGCGGTGTTCCTTGGGTGATTGTACCACATGGTACTTCTGCACTGGAGCTAATACCGTTCAAGAATGTTATGTCATTGCTGTTGGTCGCGTACACCTTTTGTAAAATAAATAATAATGATTCGGCTACAGGTAATAAATTTGAAAACCCATTTATACTGATATAATTCTATGTTTTAGAGGTGGATATACGGATATATTCTGTGACCGGATTCCAGTTGGCAAGTGGATCCCGACCGGTGTTTGTGTGTGTCGATACGCGTCGCCGCGTCCGCCTAGTGTGATTCAAGGGACTGAAAGGACAAAGGCCGGTGTAACAATAACACAGAGTTTCGTTTATCGTATTGATCATGTTGTCTGATATATAAGTACCGGTAAAACAGCACGATCAGCATTGCACAATAATAGCAGTAACGACGACGGTTAAAACCGTTTGACTCCTACACTGGTTAATAGCCAACTGAATCATAATTAACACCGAGTAACAGTTATATAGATATTGCATGGAAGATTACACATACTACGTCTACTTTGTCAACCTACCAATAGATGACCGCTAATTGATTGTGTGCCGCCCCACCATTGGTTGGTTTACTCTTTGGCCACACCATATCTCCTCTGGCCCTATGCTAGCTTCTCCCTGAGATGTGTTTGCGTCTTCTCCAAGCTGGCATTATTGCCCCGTTCCCTTCTGGTATGCAATATTACTTTTGTGTGATATTTCATACTTGGTTGTGATTCGTAAATCACAATTCCCCATTTTCTTACTAATGGAAACGCTAACATATCCACCTGAAGCAAAAGGGTATATCTTTTGCGTATACAGTAGGTATACTGTAGCCTACATAGAGGCTACATGTAGGTAGGTGTAGCCTACATGTAGATGCACGTGTAGGGTGAATGTAGGTAGGTGTAGTCATGGCCGGCGCCAGGATTTTTCTTGGGGGGTGCAGATGTTGAAAAAGCGGACCTTTTTTGTTACCATCGAAACAAAATATTACACATTGCTGCATTGCACCGGTATCAGTTTAGGCCGCTAACCTAGAAAACTTTACACTTTGTATCAGATAGTTAGAAAAAGTTAGAGTGAACCTATTAAATGATATGATTAAATGATACTAAATTATGGACGCAATAAAAATTCATCCCTCTCCAGGGGAAATTCCGACACAAATAAAGTCTGATTACTCTCAAAAATAAAACTGTAACCTGTACTATTGTGTTTAGTTTATTGTTGTGGTTAAAATAACGTGCCACTGTAACCTGTTCACTTGTGTTTAGTTTATTGTTTTGGTTAAAATAACGTGCCACTGTAACCTGCTCCTTTCCCTAAATTGAGAATTTAACATTGAGGCGGGACATGAATTCGCCAAGGCGGGTTTTGCGTTTCCCTCCTGTCTCCAACGAAGTATTTTGATTTTGATATAATAAACCCACCAGTATTCTAACTTATACTGTGAAATACTTCTAACACATTCAAATTAATAAATTTGAAAAATACTTAAAAATCTTACTTAAAAAATATTTAATTCAACAATATAACAACCTAGACTTTAATTTGGTTGAACAAATGGTTGATTACTGCAGACTGATACCGGAATATTGGATGGAGTGAGTAAAACGGAATAGGTGATTTTAATTAGATCGGATTTTAATCAACCTTGATTTAACCCTATCTGGCCCGGGCTATTTTACAACGTAATTGGCCCGGGGGGGGGGGGGGGTCATTTAAGATCTTGGCTCATAAATTAGAATTTTGATGGTATGCAACCATCATTTTTGGTGCTACAGTATTTTGGTCCCCCAGGACGAAACGTAAGTAAAAATGTTAAACTAAACAATTTTGTGTTTGTTTTGATAATTCTGAATGTATACGGGTTTTCGAGGTCGCTGATCACGATGAAACTAGTTATAAATATTTATGGTAATTCAAACCCAGAAATTTGATTTGATGGTTGGTTACGGTACCGTACCCATGCAGCTAAACTTAGATTTTAGGCAATCGCATTTTACAGCCTATAATAAATAATTCAGGAAAATCGGCTGATTATAACAAAATCAAACCAGCTATTTAGTATAAAAGTATACAGGAAGTAGGACAGTACTGGTGGTCTGGTATTGCTACCAGTAGTATACTAAGGTTGAATTGAATTGCCGACCTATTGTCTGTTAGTTGCTTGTTGCTGCTACCTGTACTAAACACTAAACCGAAAGTAAATGAACTAAACATTGAAAATATATAAATAACTTGCAGGTAATGTAATAGAGGTGTAGTGCAGTAGTGTGTAGTGGTATCGGTATGATGTTCACTGTTGACAGCAAGTAATACCAGAACACCCAGTAATATAAATGGACAGAAATCTGATTAGAATAAGATTCAAGTGACTGTGTGTTCTTTTGGTTTAATAATTACACAAAAAATTTTGTATTAGTCCACAATGAAAATATATTCGTCCAATTGCGGACCTTTTCTCACTTTTTGGGGGGTGCAGCTGCACCCCTTGCACCCCATTGGCGCCGGCCATGGGTGTAGTCCCATAGATATTAATGTAATTTATGTGTCAACTTGCAGTAACATGATACACGCGGTCGTCAATCAAGATGTAATGGCAATCTCTGATCTCCACGGTACAATACGGTACATCAACCTGCAGACCTGTCTGCTGTCAGACAACAGGCAACAGGTTTTACTACATACTGTATAAACAGCAAACATCGCGTTCTGGTTATTAATATTTATGACGAGTAACAGTCTTGAGCCACGGTGCCACGGCTAAAGTCCCTTACTCGTCATAAATATTAATAATTTGAGTATGGTTACGCCACGAAAGGCATCGTTCCATTAGATTAACTCGATCTGATTTATATGTTTATTGAGTAACCTAAACAGCCATCATCGCGGGGACTACAGGACTACTGTATAGGGCCTAGTCTACCAGCAACTCAGACCCCCTATGCCCCTCTTTATCAAACGTACAGGCGTACACCCCCATGGGACTTGAACACTACTTCAGCATTGAAATGTTTTGGATGTTTTGTTTTGAAAGTAAAAATATAGAAGTCTGGAAGTTTTGTTTGTTTTAATTTTTCAGACAGTCACATCCCACCAACCAACAGTCCCTTCCCACTCCCGCGGACCACTGTTTCATTATAGAGTATTCCCATCTCAATGATGGGGATTAATAAGTAATCCGATGGGATTCAAATCCCATCTCGAAGTAACAGCAAAACAATAACATGAAAGTCAATAGCTTTACAGTTATATTTTATTGCATTGAAAATTAAAAGAAAGAAGAAGTTAAATTGCATATCCATTAAAATATCATGAAATTGATACGGCAGTTTACAGTAGATTAAAACGGCCACAGCAAGATTTATAAAATGAAGAATAAGTAAAATCAACACACAATATTATCAATGACATTGACAATGACATAATTTAATAAACAAATATTATAAATAAAATATCTACTAACAATAATTAATACATCAGATATAAATACATCAGCGACTACATCGCCACTGGTTCAGTCTATCAGTCTGGTATCATTGTTAGCGTTATGTTGAATCACCCACTCATCCTCAGACCCTCATGACGAGCGTTAACCCTAACCGTTGGTCGATTCCTCCTTGACTGGAAACTTCAGGTTCGGCCCATACAAAGTCATTATCCTCCAGGCCTGAACCAACATGATCATAAGATCTACAGTCTGACAGTATGTCTCGGTATATCGTTCAGTCGTTTTCTTCCTTTGTCAGAACCGTAGTATTGATTGGCTCCGCCTCGTCGGTATTCCGGCTTGTTTTTAAAGACCTACCTACACCTACCTACATTCACACTACACATGCATCTACATGTAGGCTACACATACCTACATGTAGCCTCTATGTAGGCTACACATACCTACATGTAGACTCTATGTAGGCTACACATACCTACATTTAGCCTCTATGTAGGCTACACATACCTACATGTAGCCTCTATGTAGGCATTATATACCTACATGTAGGCTCTATATATATGGGACTAGACCTACTTACATTCACCCTACACATGCATCTACATGTAGGCTACACATACCTACATGTAGCCTCTATGTAGGCTACACATACCTACATGTAGCCTCTATGTAGGCTACACATACCTACATTTAGCCTCTATGTAAGCTACACATACCTACATGTAGCCTCTATGTAGGCTACTCATACCTACTATGTAGGCTATACCTCTACGCAAAATTATACCCGAAGCAAAATCAACAGTATAACGAGGCTGTTATACTGTACAAGGTTTTAGCTGAAGGTGAATATATCCGTATTTCCCCCTCTAAAACATTGAATAATATGTTTAATGTTTATCACTTACTTCGAACATTCTGTAGTTTTAAACTTTCTGGTATCAATTGGAGTGCCCACGATGGCTACTGGCTAGGCCCTCCCGTATCCAAGTTTTTAAGATCATCATTTTCCTTGATTTCCTTATTGATTAATATTGAACATCACTAGTGAGTAATTTTAGTTTATGTTAGCTAGAGCTTTTTAAAGGGTATTTGGTTTTTGAGAAAACAAAACAATTAAACATTTTTTAGTGTGTTTTTGTATTGATTAATGTTTATAAACATTGGTAGCTATTTTATCTGTTGTTAGCTACTCATTTTGTCCAGAAATTAAAAAATTAATGGACCGTCGTAGAGACGTCCGGATTTATTTGCAGTATCCGTGGTCCCGAGCATGGGGGCAGGATTCATTGATGTATTAATGGAAGTGTCCTCATCTAAAATTAATAGAGACATATTATATTAAGTAAATCTCTCCACTTTACCCTAGTTCCAATTATCTTGTGGTTACAGCAGGTGGCAACACGATTATACACTTTGACTTCTCCAACAGGTATCTCTTCACCTAAATCAACCCACCACCAATGAATTGTATCGCCGCATTCCGATGGCCACAAACAGGTGTGCATACAACTACCCTGGCTCCACTCTCCACTCGCATTGCCATCCACTGCCTTGGCGGAAGAGTCACCACGATACCCAGTGCTTTGACCAGTAGGTTGTCCAAGAGCTAGGTTGTATACTGCATTAAAGCAAATTTGGGGAATTATTACTATTATTTTTTAACAATTCAATTTATTATGAAGTGTTCGGAGACTATAAATATATACAGTAATATATGTACACCATGTCCCGTAATATTTTCTGAAGATACGGACCCCCCCCCCCAGATTTTTCTATAAATCTTTATCATATTGCTTGAAATTTGAAACACAACTAGTTCCACTCACCGTCGATGTCCCCATGAAGCCGAATTTTCGATTTTGCCTTTAAATTTTTTATAAGCGTTTTAAAAAAGTGCCTTTTGCGAAATCGCACCCTCCGTATCGTATATTAGCATAAGCATAAACGTCATATTTCTACGAAAAAAATAATATTTCAAAATTTGATAAGCTGCGCTTTTTTTCCCTCTCGAGAGCCTTCGTCATTTTGTTTTCTCAGAATTGATCCACTACTAAAGCACTTTCTAACCTGTAAATCATAAAGATGCCCTTTTGCTCCTAGCCCCTTTGTGCCCCTTTTGAGAATTTGGCTTTAATAAATGTAAACTATTTCACAAAAATTTGTAAATATTCATTTATAGTCAATTAGGGGGTTATTGCTGCTACTCATTCCTACTGCCTGACTTCCCCAGCTTCTCTTATTAGCTGAGCCTACATACGATCTAAAGCAACACAATTAACATAGTAACTAATTGATTCTGATTGGCTGGCCCAGTATTTAGTATAAGCCTAATGTTTAATAAAAGGCTCCGAGGAACATTGTTGGTTGTCTTATTTTTGGAGCAGAATAATTCGGTCAAGGAATAACAATCCAATAAATTGAATGCTATATATATTTTAAAGCAATTCGAATGAGATACATTCTCCATGATATTTTTACTGCATTATTTTCCTGCCTAATTAATTAATAAATACCATCCGCCCCCCACACCTCCATCCATACCTTATTTTTCTAGATCATTAAAAGATACCTTATTTTTCTAGAATAAAAATCCCTCTATAAAAAATAATCGACAGGAACTTAACCAGTTTAATCTAATGTCATGAAAAAGAGCACATGTCGCAAATAATCGTTTCAACAGCTTTGAAAACTTGTAAATACCGTAAATGGCAGATTTCTATCAAGCTATAGCGATTTTGATATGTTGTACCATGCTAAACAAATATGCCATCTGCCACATGCTAAATGTTAGCACCTCTGTAACACTAGAGAATTGGAAACGTTTTGTAATCAAATCAGCACCTTTGAAAACCTATAAAAACTGAAAATGGCACAATTCTTTGAAGCTTCAGCAATTTCGATATTTTGTGCCATGCCAAACAAATGTGCCATGTTCCACATGCTAAAAAGTGGCACTTATGTACTACTAGAACATTCGAAATAATTTGTTAACGCTTGAGCACCCTGTTAAATCTAGTGGAACCAGAATCTGCGCTATTCTGCCTGTATTTATTGTGTTTGGCAAATATGCAAATTTTGGCACGTGCCAGAAATGGCACAAAGGCACGCTTTGAGAATTTGAGACCCGTCTCTGAAGATTCGGCGCTATCGAAAACCCGTATAGGTGAAAAATATTGCACAAACTATGAATATTTATCGAAATAATGAATCAAAACAGGGTTTCTAGCCTACTCTGCTAGAAAGTGGTGAGGGGCCGCGCGATGGGACTACTACTACTACTACTAGGATCGGCATGCTGCATTGCAGCTGCATTTTTAAGAATGCTGTGCCGGCTTGTCAACAAAATTGCACCGCCACAACTCCCTATCACCCATGACATTTGCTAGATCATCCGCATCTTTAAGGCCAGTGTCCTTTAAGATGCGTCTCAAGAAAGTCATGGGCTGTCCACCATGCTTATTCATTCCATGAGGCTGCCAAAGTACAAGATTATGCACTGGCTGGTCCTCACGGCGAAAGCAATGTCCTGCAAAGCGGAGGCGATTTTGTTCTAGTGTCAAGCTTGGGGGAACCAATGAGACACCTACAATGTTATATAGTGTCTGGTTGGAGATGTGTGCATTGTACTTGACACAATGAACCCGGCGTAGCATTCTTGTGATTCATTCATTGGAATTTTATTATCGAAGTTGAGAAATGATCATTTAAGTTAACATTTATTGGGATTTTTTTGCATATCGTGATTTTTTGGCTAATTAAACTACCATATTTTTTTAAACTAATAAGTTTTTCTAAGATCTTCAAAAAACCTTTCAAACGATTATCGTATTTAAGTGAAAAATGTGGGAGTAGTATTTTAAATATTAGTATATTGAATATTTTAATATTGAATATTAAAGGGCTCCTAGTACTGTATGTGCTGTGCAGAAGTAATGTTTACAGCAACTGTAGGCTTAGGGATCATATTAGAATACAATGTGTGCAAACAGTTTGACTTTGTGTTATTAATAATTGATTTTTTTGTCTGAAAGCTGCTGCCGCCACCTACCGTTTAAAGTTAATCTACATTACTGGAATTATTACGGCCACGATGGTGAATGAATGCATTGCCAATAGTTTTACCGAACAAATAATTGTTTTTCTTTATAAAGCGTAGTTAAAAGTATTATATATAAACATAAAAAACTAATTACTGTAATATTCAAATCGTCCAATTAAATATGTAATTGTACCCGAATAATTTCTGTATCTCGTGTAGTCTGTCAATTTACGGAGGACACTTTATATTGGATGGAATGGAATTAAATAGTAACTCTTATAATTGTTGGAAATATATGACATTTAAATGGATTTGTAAGTGGGTGATAATTTTGTTACTTGCAACGATATTAGTTATACTTATTCTCCGGAAGTATCCGTATGTGCAAACACCTATAATTTGGGATGTTGTATCACCTACCAGAACACTTGGTGATTCCAGCAATTCAGATCCGAGTTAAATTTTGTTCGCTATTTATTGCATTGAAATTTTCATGACTTAAAATTTGCATACTAAGCCTCCCACAATCCAGCAATACACGAACGATTTTAATAAATTTTAGTTAGTTTGCTTTTAAATTAGTAAATCTTTATTAAACCTAATTAAACTTTTCAACTAATTAAACTAGAACTTTATTATCCCCAGGTTTTCATGTTTGCAAATAATATATACACGGTGCTAATTATTCATTCACTTTACGATATTTTTTGGACTAAGAAACAGATTCATAAATGCCATTCAAAATGGTTTCACTTTGCATCTATTATATTTGGGGTTTCAATTTTTGACATTCAGATATTCAAAGACTATCGGGATGACTTCTTCAAAAATAAAATAATATTATAACAATGGCGAGATGATTATTTCCTACACGAGTCGGTGTCTAGTAATTTCAGTTTGACTTTCGTTTTCGCCAGAATGTCACAATGTGACTCATTAATGATATTGGCGCCAGTGGCTGTGTTTTTAAACCTATATTGCGCAGCATATTGAAATTATATAAGTTAAGAATTCAGGGATCTATTTTTAAACAAACACTTTTTTTCTAACACCGCAATAACTTATACTCAATTGCATAAAAATAGTGAATAAAGGCGGAGTTTCAAAACGAGCTGGTTTATATTTCCTGAAAGTTCATAAATGCGCCAGTGAGTCACTTAGCTGTGTAGTGGCGTGGTACGGAATCAAAAACAGTATGAGTATAGCGATCCCAAAACGAGGTGATCTATATTGGCCACAGAGTTTGATTCCAGAGAGTTTGTTACAAAAAAGTTCCGAACCCATAGATGTATTATTCTACCACACTACTTTTAATGGCACCACTGTAGAAGAGATTATGGTAAAAGGTTCTAAAAAGATTGCTATAATTCGAGATGCTGTAACGCAAACAATATCTTACATAGACCAATTATGTTACGTTCTGACTCCATGTGAAGACATGCGGAAAAATGGTTTGAATCCCGTGGAAGAATACATTAAAAATCCAGATATATTTACAATCATTTTGTCAAAGAAAAATCAAAAGATGAGAAATCCTATGTTGTTTGATTTTGGTTTCGAGATGAATGGAGATGAGGAATTGGAACAGATAGAATCGTCTATTAGATACATTGAGGACCAGTTTGATTTGATTCTCATTCAAGAACATTTCAACGAATCTCTGATTCTTCTAAAAGATTTAATGAATTTGGATTACAGTGATATTATTTATATGCCAATAAATCAAAGGATAAATAAAGTTAATACCACTGATCTTCAAAAAGAACAAATAGCCGAATTGAGTAAAGCTGACGGGATGATGTACAGATATTTTCTCGATAAATTTAACCAAAGAGTTGATAGTTATGGTAGGGACAGAATGAAGGCCGAAGTTGCACGTTTTGTACTTGCCCAGGACAATTTCGCAAGGAATTGTGCAGCTTCTGGGTTCTCTGCTGAATTGGAACCAATGGGACTCTATGATCAATGTAAAGTACTACAGACTTGGAATCCGTCGCTGCTGAAATTATTACGTATCAATTATGGGGACAGACAATGAACTATTGGAAACTTAAACTTTGAAAAGCGACCATAGAAAATCATAATGTCTAGACCACTGTTCTATTGTATATACTCTGTTATTGTTATGTATGTAGAAGTAGTTGAGGGTTAGAATGGCTAGATGAATGAATTGTATACAATATTTTAATCGAATGCATTTCTTAGGTATTTGGGCTAGAAACAATCGAATAAGGGGTAATTTCTTATATAATTGATATATACCAATATACACCAATAATTGACATTCAATATAACAAGATATCAAGATAACATCAATTATTGGTATATCGTAATATAATTAAAATATATTATGATAATTTCTTATATTGGTTTCTATGGATATAGATTTTCGATCGATTCAAATAAACATTAAATCTCAATCATTTCACACGTGGCTTGTATCAATTGAAAGCGGAGAGAGTCTTGCGCCTCTTTTGACACTACAATTAAATAAATTCACGACGAGGAAGATTGTTAAAATGCTGTTCAATTGCAAAATCGACAGATTTCCTGACGGGTAGGCAGCATCCCCATTTCCTTGCCTACCGGTCAGCGCTTGACTCAGCCCTATCAGCCTATTGCAGTATCTGAGTATTGCAGATTTACTTCATTAAGTAGGGTTTACCGGTGACTGGTACACATTTTTAATATTCAAGTAGCCTACTGCCAATTATTACTGTATTATAGTACCGGCTGACCGGTATTAAAAGGTTAATGTTATTTTAAATCTAATAATCTGTAGGCCTTACCGTCAGACCATACTCAAACAGCTTTGAATTCAGTATTGCTGCTGGAAACAACATTATATCACCATGAATTTAATTAATTATCTGCAAGACTCTCCGCTTTCAATTAATATAAGCACGTGTGAAATGATTGAGATTTAATATGTATTTGAATCGATGGAAAATCTCTATCCATAGAAACCAAGATAAAAAATTATCAGAGCACTGCGTAATGACGTCAGATATATAGTGGCCAATCACAACCGATTTTCAAAATTGGACCCTACTACTGGACTTACCCCTTATTCGATTGTTTCTAGCCCAACACTTTTTTCGCGCACCAACCCTATTCAATAAAATTCGAATTATCTATGTCGTTAATTCTTAATCGCTATTGAGAAGTTGTACAGTATGACAGCAGAAGGTGTAGTTTTGTAGTAGTGTGTTGTTGAGGAAGGGAAAATGCAGAGGAATGTAACACCAAAGTTCGATGATTCGTAATTCCTCCATTATCCGTAAGAATTTACAAATAAATCGTAATTTAAATAATTGATTTTAATACATTTTAATACTTTTCTTACCTTCGCAAGAATGTGTCCCTTCAATTTGAACGTAACCAGCGGCACATCCTACGCATTCTCCTTTCTTGCCTCTTATTATTCCGCAACCATGTCCATTGCCATGTATTGGGCAGATACTGCAAGGGTCAACTATGGGACCTGTAATTGAATAATAACGTCTGTAATAAATAATTAATAAGACAAAAAAATAAATTGTTAAATTAATATTAAATGGATGGCCGGTTATATTGCACAATAATGTTCATCCTCGGAAGATTCAGATAAACAATAAATTTATCAGTTCGGATATATTTGATCATTATATGTTCTCACTGAGGTGCCAACTTTCTGTCTTATGCTATAAATAATTACTACAAACACTTAGAAGGAAATAAATAAGTATATAGTATATCTTACAGTTGAATTGGATGTGATCCACCTTGTCAAAAAATACAACGTTATCCCCATGTATAGCGATGATGGTATCAAGATTAGTGTCAGAATCTTCAAAACCCTCGAACCAACAGGCATTGTTTACAATATTATCTTCATCCCATGCCCAAACAACAGCACTGCATCGGTAGTTGTCCTCGGCACAAACTACCATGCATTCCGTAAACTTTACAATGTCTGTCTGCTTCTTTAGTTGAACTTCTCCAAGAAATTGGGCGTGACAAGGTGCTGCGAAACTTCCAGCCCATCGCACTAAAAAATATTATAAATTGGTTAAAAATATTGTCAAAAATTGGTTAAAAATCTGGTCACTAGATAGACAAGAATGTAGATGATTAATATATTGTTGTGGAGGACAAATTTGAAGTTTCGTGATTCATTCAAATTCTCATTGTAAGTGCGATGCACGTGATGTTTTCATTTGACAAATTCGTTGGTGGAATTATTTAGGTCTATACTAAAAGTTCAAGTAATATTTAACCTTTGTTCCTGCTGACCCATCGCTTTCCAAGAGTATCGGCTACATCCCAGTTGTTCATATCAGCTACACAATCCTCGCTGTAAAGCTGACATATGTCGATAAAACTGAATGATCGGCAGTCTTGGTTATTCAGCTCACAGTCCATACTGCAGTCCTGCACTGATGTTGCTTTAGTTGATACACCATCCGCAGTTGGAGAACCGGTAGTGCAGACAGTCTGCATGTAGATACCGGCAATCGTTGGAGATATAAGAGTCACAAAGGCAATAAATATGAATATAGCCATCATACAATCATTGCAAGGCATTTATGAATATAGCCTATATTTTTGTTACATTTCAATTCTAAAGAGACGAAAGGAAGAGCCGGATTGGGGTATTTTTAGCCGCTGCTGTAAATTTTTAAGGGATACTCAACTTTTCTTCACCCGAGTAAGGTGGGGGGGGGGGGGGGGGGGGGGGGACGATTAAAAAAATATTGCATATTGCATATTTTTTATAATTATCTCGTAAACACAGTTACAAGAAATAGCTCAAAGAAATAGCCTGCTATTTTTAATTAAATATTCTGAAGGATATTGACAGAATCAAGGCGGCTTTTACAAAACGGCTTCTTTGTTTGCATAAAAGCGCTACGTCTACTATATCCCTTCACCTTGTTGTGGAGAAACCTTTTGTCATAACTATTCTAGAACGATACCCACAAATATTCAACCAGGACTTCATTAACAGCTGTCTGCAACTTCGGGAAAAACGTGAAACAAATTTCTTTAATGAAGATTACCAAAACGGTCCGGCTATTCCAAACCGATATCGGCCAGACGATATCCAAAGCGACACGGCCAGACAAACCGCCATGTCATTACACGGGCAACTGCCCACTGCTTCCGTCAGAAGCTGTGCGGTACCAACGCAAAATTTAATGAACTTAACGTTAACTGCCCCAAGCTTTTGGGTCAAGGTTTTGGTTGCAAGGGACCTGTTAGTTGCCTAGCAACAGTGAAATTAATTCTAGTTTATTTACTTATTAAATATTCTCCGCTCGGGGTGTATTTAGAGTAAAAAAAACACAGTTGCATTACATTAGTAATTGTACATTTGATGGGATATGTTGTTAAGTGTAGTAGTGTTAGAGAGAAGGGTCTAAATTATTTTTGAAATTGAATGGAAAAGTGACCGAAAATTATTAAAAGTTATTTGAAACTTCTCAAAGCAAGGTAATAATGTAATGAATGTATAAAGCATGGGCAACGATTGAAATTCTTTTACTATATAGAATTAATGTCGGAATATGTCAGAATATTATGTCATTTACTGTAGTAATGTAATATCGAACATTTAAAATAACAGTAAAATAGCACATAATATAAACAGCGGTATAGGCCGCAGGGGCATACCCCACCCCCCCCCCCCCCCCCCCCACCCCCATTAAATACGGGACTGTGCCTTTTGTTAAGGATATATGTAAAATATTAAGAACATAATCACAAAAGTTTGGTAACAATAAAAGGAATAAGAAGAATCTATCATTGCGACATATAATTCGTTTCCTAGAATCAATAAGCAACTGCATTATTACCATGGAGACATATTTATCATAATGCATATCTGTCAATATTGTATTATGTGTGGTCAAGGCTTATGTTACTAATTGTGTTATACAGTAATAGTGCGTTAACTATAGAGGTGGTGGAGATCCCACCCATATACATACCTGGCATATGGCAGCTGTGGGTACTCTATCTAGGTTAGTAAGATATGAATAAATTATAAGGTACAATGGGTTGCAGAGTACTAAGTGTTAATGAGGTGCTCTAGTGGAACTTACAGCTCTTTAGGGTAAGATGTTGTAACTAGCAGTACAAACGAGAATTAAAATCATACAGTATTTCACGATGCATCGACAATTCCGAGGTTCCCGAGTAGAGAAGTTGCCCATAGTTGCCCATAATGGGCAACCAGCCACTCTACAGATCAGGTCTAGATAGTAAGAGCCTCAGCTACTAGGTAGTTTACGAACTTGAGTTGTGATTCTGACTGATATTGACGTTGCGGACGATCTTGGTTAACTTTATTCACTGGGAAGTGTCAATAAAGTCTGTTGCAATGCTTTATTTATTTGTTAAAATAACAGTAAACTAATAGCAGATAAGAAATAGGTTGGTGAGTTCTGGTATGTACTGTGGTGAGTAGTGTATGATGTGTTCAGAAATTTAAAATTATGAAGCACAAAAATTTAGTAAAAAATTAAGTGTTGCCTCCTGAAAAATAATCAGCGGTCTGTCGTTTATTCAAATATTTAATTTATTTACATTTTAGTGACATTTTCGTCTTAGTGAGTTCCACGGAGTTTTTGGCATGCTGCCCCCAAAATGGTCGCTTAATCCACTCAGTTGATTTGAACGCACCGTTGAGGTTTGATTTGGAGTCTTTAACGTGCCACCATCCACCAGTATATTGCTCCGCCCAATTTTTTGATGAATCACCATCATTATCTCTATCCGGTGTAGAGAACTGAATCCCATTTGCAGCAGACAAGCCATCTCCACCAACTCCACCAGCAACCTTTTCCTTTTCAGAAAATCCTTCCGTGATCAATTTGTAGTTTGTGTCCTCAGAATCAACCACTATTAGTTCATAATTCGCCTGATACTTATTGGTAGTCCAAACCTCAACCTTAAGTCCACATGCGCCCTCAGCCGTTAAGCGATGAATCATCTCCAAACCTATCCACATATTTTCGCCTTCGCCAAAATATTCTTTGTACGACGGCCAGTCACCATCAAAATCACTTTGACTACTACGTTTCTGAATGGTTATCCACCGACCATAACACTTGAACATCCCGCTAAACGACGGTGAAGAATCATTGTACGAACCAGTTTCCCCTATATTACAGGGATAAATGGTCGGGATATCTGATGAGTCATCCAATGGGTGGTTGTTGTCATATGTAGGCCAACCCTTGAATCCCGGACAAATACTCAATGCAAATACTTCAACTGCGGCTATAATTATAGCTCCGACAACCACAAACCAAATCCTCTTTATGAGTCTCTTACGATTCGGATTCGTTGTTGGACCGGGGCTAGTAACCTCATTGGCCACCGACTCTGAGCTGATTAAATCCGCATTCGGTAGTGTTTCTAGTTCTTTATTCTCTACTTCGGAAGGCTCCGATAATGTTTCTGAATGATCACTATAATATTCAATGGATGCCGCTGATTCATACACAGATCCCTTGAAGCTGGCGGCGTAAGACATTGTCTGTTTATATGTGCTATTTGTGAGCTATTTTTAATGAATCATTATGCAGAATCCGTATTCTAGAACTTAAATAAAATAAAAAAATATTATGTTCTAGAACATATAACTATTTTTTTTAATTTAAAATTAGCTCGAAAGTTATACTTTAATGAATTTCTGAATACATTTAAATGAATATTGAAAATTGTTATATTTCTAAAAAAATTTACAATTTTTTTAATTACTAGCGATTTTAAATTTGAAAAATAACTAGCTATACGGCTACGGGTGGGTGGGATAACTTGATCATTCTATATTCTATATTTAGTTATTTCTTAATTAGTTATTTTTTATTTACCTATTTGTAATAATTGTGTTTTGTTTGGTTTCACTATAATAATTGTTTAATAATGATGTATGAATGGCTAAAAAAAAAAGCTCTATGTTCTAGAACGTTATATTTTAATTTCATTTATGTTCTAGAATAGTGTATAATATTTATATTTCGTTCTAGAACTCTACAATGTTGTCATGGTAAAAATGATCGATGTTATAAAAATGTAGTGCGGAACTAGACAAAAAATACACAATAACAATAATGATACAATGACTGGGTAATGAACAAATGACGTACCATGAATAAAGTACTAACTAAAAACCAATATAGAAAAAGGGCATAGTATAGCGTGGGTACCAAAGTTTTGGATATTGCTTATAGTCGTTTAATATGTGTTTTGGTTGTATTTGTTATGGTAGCTAGTGTTTTTTAATGCCTAGGCCTACTGTAGTACAGTCAAGGTGTACTATATACAAGGCCATGCCATCGAGTTAACTGGGGGCGGTGACTGGGGGCAAGATTTTTTTTACAACAATTTGATATTTTGATATTGGGAGAGTTCTATAAATTTTCATTTGCTGCAATTTGGTCAATGGATGTAATTGAAGCATCCTCGTTAAGTAAGATAAACAATTTTATGGTAGCTAGTGTTTTAGGTAGGTTTAGCTAGTAATTTCGACACTGGTTCCGACATCCTACTTCCTTCTACTGTATAAATATTTTGTAGTAGCTAGTTCTTGTTACTATTTGTATAGAAAATGTTCCAGAATATGTTAGCTATTCATTTTAATAAAAAATCATGTTCTAGAACAAATATTTTTTGTTCTAGAACATTTTTTAGAAAAAAATTTGGATTCTATTTAAAACGTATGGAATCGTTCTAAAACGTGTTTAAAATCAATAAAAAAAATTGTGAAAAAAAAATATTGTGAAAATTTTTTTTGTATCAACTGATTGTTGATCAACTTGCTTGCTGGTCGAAAAAGCCAACCAACCACCAAGGTTAAGGCTGAATCACCAGCCGATCGCCTCAATGGTTGGAAGGCCCACTTTGAAAAGCTCCTCAATAATGACAGGGTATTGCCTGATAACTTTATAGAAGTAAAAGTGTCTGAGTCTGTACTCCCATTGGTGATATCTCCTTTGCAGAAGTGAAGGCTGCTGAAAAGAGCATTAAGACCAATCATGCCAGTGGAGTAGATGGTGTTCCCCCTGAGGTTTTTAAAATACCTGAGCGTTTAAAGCTCATCTATCCCATCATAGTAGACATGTACCGAAAAACAAGAGTCCCACAAGAAATAAAAACAAATAAGTTGGTGCCAGTTCCCAAGAAGGGCAACCTAACACTCTGTGGTTCTTTTCGGGGAATCTCATTGATCTCGATTGCTGCAAAGCTATACAATAGAATTCTATTAATTCGCATCAGGGATCCCATTGAGAGACTGCTCCGTGGAAATCAGAATGGGTTCCGTAAAGGTCGTGGGACCATGGAGCCAATTTTGGCACTTAGAAGGATAATTGAAGAGTTATCAAAAAAGAAAGACAGGCATCTGGCTGTTATCTTTGTTGACTTCTTCAAGGCCTTTGATTCAGTCTCTCGCTCACGTATGTTCAGCATACTTTCATTATATGGGATTCCTGATGAAATTATTGCAGCAATCAGATCAGTATACGATGGTTCGACAACATTTGTGTCTACTGTTGACGGTGACACAGGTGTTATGGGGCGTCCTCCAGGGAGACACCCTTGCACCATTCTTGTTCATAATTGTTGTTGAGTATGTTCTACGCATGTCCTTAGATCATCATAATGATGATGGGGTGATGATAACTCCACCTACTGGCTCCAGAAGTCGAGGAAATCCTGCCAAGTACCTAACTGATCTAGACTTTGCTGATGACTTAGGAGTACTCTCAGAATCACTAGAGGGAGCCCAACGGCTCCTCAGCTCATTAGAACATGCTGCTTCTAGTGTTGGTCTTTTTATTAACTTCAGAAAGACCAAAATTTTGACAGTTAACTTTGAAAGTCCTCAGCAAGTCTCTGATCGGATGAGCATAAGCTCAAAAGATGGTATGCTTGAGCATGTGGACGAGTTCTGTTACATAGGATCATGGATCCGGAAGTCAGATGAGGACCTTCGAATACGTAAGGGAAAGGCATGGGCAGCCTCGAATAGGCTTTCCAGGATTTTGAAGTCTCCGAGAATTAATCGGAAACTTAAGGTCCGATTATTTAGAGCAGCAGTAGTTCCAGTACTCCTCTATGGGAGTCCATGCTGGGCTCTAACTGCTGAGGACACCAAATCTCTGGATGGCACATTCACAAGAATGCTACGCCGGGTTCATTGTGTCAAGTACAATGCACACATCTCCAACCAGACACTATATAACATTGGAGGTGTCTCATTGGTTCCCCCAAGCTTGACACTAGAACAAAATCGTCTCCGGTTTGCAGGACATTGCTTTCGCCGTGAGGAGCAGCCAGTGCATAATCTTGTACTTTGGCAGCCTCATGGAATGAATAAGCATGGTGGACAGTCTATGACTTTCTTGAGACGCATCTTAAAGGACACTGGCCTTGAAGATGCGGATGATCTAGCAAATGTCATGGGTGATAGGGAGTTGTGGCGGTGCAATTTTGTCGATAAGCCGGCACAGCATTCTTAAAAATGCAGCTGCAATGCAGCATGCCGATCCTGGTGGTGGTGAAAAAAAAATATTGTGAAAGAAATTTTTGTAAAAAAAAAATTATGAAATTTTTTTTATTGATTTTAAACACGTTTTAGAACGATTCCATGCGTTTTAAATATAATCCAGATTTTTTTCTAAAAAATGTTCTAGAACAAAAAATATTTGTTATAGAACATAATTTTTTTTAAAAATTAATAGCTAAACATGTTCTGGAACATTTTCTATACAAATACTGTAGTAACAAGAACTAGCTACTACAAAATATTTATAGAAGGAAGTAGGATGTGCAAACAGGGGTGGGGTGTTGTACTGTACTCAGTCAATCAATTGTGTTGTGGTTAGAGACTGGTTTGAGTTGGTTACACTACAGTATTAGGGATTATTCATCTAGAGTGGAGCGGCACTACTACATTATGTGTACCGGTACCCATGACCATATGACCATACTGTAGCAGTACCAAGTGGAGCAGGGTGTCTATGATGGCGGTTGCATTGCCTTGGATGATGACCACAGAAAGGGGTTGGAAGAGGAATTGGGTGACGTGTGGTTCACCAGTAGCTAGTGAAATTTTAAGGCGAATAATTTCTGTTACTTATATGGTATAATGTAGGCCCACCCAAAAAATATTTTAAATTTTTTTCATAAATGCCCCCCTACCCACAGTAATACCATCCTATTTAGCCCAACTTTTGAAATATTTTGTGTTCTAGAACACTACCGGTACCTTATCTGCTAGCTATATTTTTTAAACAAAATTTTGTTTCAAATAGTCCAGAATATATTTAATAGATTATGAAACTGAGGATTAAGAAAACATACCATCACATAATAAATTAGCTGCAAAACTTGTGATATTATTAAGTAGGCCTAGGCCTAGTCCAATTATTTCCATAAATTAGTTAGTTAGAACGCCAAATTACGACACTAGCTAGAGTTCTTGAATACTTTTTACAGAAATAAATTTGTTGCCATGCTTTGGAGGAATAAAAATAAAAAGGATATTCGATTTAGGCCTACATTAAATTTCCACTGTGTTTACTATAGGGTGCGTGAGGGAAACTTGACTTTAGGGGAGACTTGATTTTTTTGAATAACTCAAAACTATTTTAAATTATTTGACAATACCACACAAAAATGTGTAAAATACATGTAGGCTACACCCGTACAACAATGTTTTATTAACTTTTTTTTTGTTTTATTGTCAATAAACGTTTTCTAGATTCAATAGTTCAATATTTTTACCCTTTACAACGAATGAAAATTTACACCCTTATTAGAAGACCGTTAGGACTTCTTACTGTGAAAGTATTCACTATCTACTGTATCTATGTATGTATGTATATCGGGTGGACTCCTCTGAAGCTATAGCTCGTCCGTCAATGAAAGTTATATCAATCGACGCAGCTCAACCCCAGGATGTGGAAAAAAAGTTACGAAAAAATTATCAAAGTGTCTTTTGTTTATTTTGAAAAATGGCCTCAAACACGAAAATTGCCATAGACTCAATTATAGAAACACCAGCTGCGGGTGCTCATGCGGTCCTACAGTAGTAAGCTACTACTATTAATTGATTGAATGGATAGGCCCAAACTGCACAGAAGTATATTACTTGCCAAATTTAGTAAGGTTGTATTTACTCAGTCACTCTATCCCAGACAGT
Organism: Nemertoderma westbladi; assembly: GCA_032718475.1. Lineage (NCBI taxonomy): Eukaryota > Metazoa > Xenacoelomorpha > Nemertodermatida > Nemertodermatidae > Nemertoderma > Nemertoderma westbladi. The sequence continues at coordinate 27,450 of JAUCBJ010007380.1, forward strand.
AATCAAACATAAATGAGTTTGTAACTATTACCCCGCCAGCTGAATAGCTTGCTGGCTTTTCTGGTTTTATGTCAGGTTCATTGTAATTACCCACATGTTTTGGCTATTTTTTGCAATATCCTGCCACATATTAATTTCCAGTTTTGTTTCAGCAGTTTTAAAATTATATCAATTAATATATAAAAAGCCCATGTGGGGAGACTTGACGCCCGAGTGTGAGGGAGACTTGAACCGATTACGTCTACCTATAGTGTACAAGCTTTTGCGGCAAAATGTATATTTTTGGGCAATTCGCTATCTACTCCAAACGCAGCAATCTCTCAAAGTTGTTGAGAACTTATAAACTAACCCCCTATTTTGGTATACAGCTCTGAGTTGCCGCATTGCGAAACAGCTGCCTAGCACAGCCCATAAGTGCCATCTTTGTTCCTTTAACAGGCGGCCCCTGTTATATCAAAACAACCAATCAGGGCAATTTTCACTTTCTTACTCCGTAGAGTTCCATTACACAGGAAACTGGATCCATGGGTTACGGGCAGCTGGCAAGGATTACTGGCTCCTGATTGGAGTTTTTGACCAAAATTCAGAGAATTCTATGACTCATCTTTTTGTTGATGTTTCAGTGTAGTACATACCTAAAATCCGGCAGTCTGAGAGTGCTAGCCCAAAAGAACTGTGGCATAAATTATAAAGCACTGTCAATGACTGTATAGTAACTAAACTCACTCACTAAACGCACCACTCAAATTATCTTCTCTGCATGTGCAAAATTCATCAGACCCCACTGCACTGCACTACATTGCAATATTGCCGTCACCGCTGGTAATTTACTGCTTTGTACTAATCTATCAATTAACTAAAATATCAACTAACAACTAACTCTCTTTATTATTAAGAGGTAAGCAGAAGGGAAGTTTGAGTAACTATTTCGGTTCAAATTCAAGTGGTTTGTGTGATATTTATGCTATTTCATAATTCCAACGTGAGTGAGCCGAAATTCTCCTTTATACATGAGCAAAATTAGTCCGAGTCAGCAAATCAGTGTATTCTCGTATTATCGTCAGTTTAGTGTGTGTGAGTACATAATACAGTAGCTCTATTAAATAATCTGTTGTAATTATCATAAGTCATAGCTCTGTATAGTATTTAAATCGCAGCATCTGAATGGAACTGCTAATAGGCTTACTACCCTGAAAGTGAACATAGTTTGAGAGATTATATAGTAGAAATCAATCGAATAGTATAAAGTGACCTACTTCTGTGCCGATAGAGTTCAGTCTCCCACACACTGTGGGTCATACGCCGCGCAAGACTGTCGTTTATCGATAGTTCTACTTTAGTGCAGGCTAGCGAAATAATATAAGACACTTGAATTATCGGGTTAAACTGTTAAAGGTCTAAAAGCGCGAACATAGAGATACACCCCCGTAGAGAACCATTACACCAGGGAACTCCAACTGAGGTGAATGACACTTACACAGACCAAACAATCAATGGAACGTGAATACTGAATACAATGGAGAACGCAGATGCCCTTTTCTTTAACACTATCCTCCCTGCTTGCTTTATGCAGTAGTAGTCATCACTCTTAGAAGCGAAGCCAAGCCAAGCATCCGTCTTTACAACTGTGGTTTTATGATACCGACAACAGGTGATTGACAGCTTAAAGTAAATGCCGCTGCCTCAGATGGCGGCACACGTGAATTTAATTACAGGAAAACAATTAAAATGCGCCTGGATAGAAAATTATTCATTATATGGGTCAATGCCAACCCATATTGACAAATGTCCCATACGTGATTTTTGAGATTTGTCGAATTTTGAAATTAACCTTGAGAATTTTTTGCCATAGTGAGGGTTAGAAAGAGCGATAATTTCTGCATAGAAAACCAGAAATTGCCCCATAAATTTCTTGCCCGTTATTGAGGGAAACATTCCGAAATGCAAAAATTGAGAATAAATTTATGTCACGTATGGGAAATTTATAAATTATTTTTCGTACTTTATGTCCATGTTCTTGAAAATTGGAAGTAACAGTCGTTTAATGGCGGTATTGAGGTATCCGGCAAGAGATATCAGATCGAAGTGGAAAGTTTTATAGTGAGAACAAATTAAAAATGATGCCATTTTTAATCCAGTGACAACATAAAGTTTCACTTTGTGGGAAACTTTGCCGTGAAAAGTGGGGCTAATTAGTAATCCCCTTGTGCGACGCTGTTGTCATTGCCTCCTGGTAGCCTAGCAGGCAAACGGCAACTTCCTCCCAGTTGACTCTCAATGTGCTTCTTTGAATATTCCACCCTCTCTATGACATAGTGGAGGAGCCCGCTGATCGCTTCATCCAGCGATGGCGTCCCATGGATCCCCACAAGTCGTTACTTTTGTTACCCATTTCTCCGCCATTCCAATCTCTCACTAAACTGATGGTGCCTTGGTAAGGCCCAGTAAAGCAAGAGATAACTAATTCTACCTTAATCAGTGTTAAAATATTAGATGGCCTACCCTTTTCTCCCTTATTCACATTACTCTGGACTATGTGTTACGTTTTCCCCATTTCCAGTTTCAATCCGTAATATCAATCAATACCTGTCCAGTCAATCCCATTGATCCGGCCTTCCATAGTACACTCTATCTATGGGGGTGGTACATTAGTATCCCTCTGAACCTAAATACCCATAGTACACTCTATCTCTGGGGTGGTATGTTAGTACCCTTCTAAACCTAAGTACCCATAGTACCCTCTATCTATGGGATGGTACATTAGCACCCTACTTAGACCTAAGTTTCCATAGTACACTCTATCTATGGAGTGGTACATTAGTACCCTTCTAACCTAAATACCCATAGTACACTCTATCTATGAGGTGGTACATTAGCACCCTACTTAGACCTAAGTTTCCATAGTACACTCTATCTATGGGTAGGTACATTAGTACCCTACTTAGACCTAATTACCCATAGTACACTCTATCTATAGGTTGGTACATTGTACATCAGTACCCTCCTTAGACCTAAATATTATGTATGTTAGTACTCTTCAAGCGTATGTAATTGTATTTTTTTTTTATTATTTATTTATTTTCTAGTGGGTGGGGTGTATCGCCCTCATTCCCACCCCCATCAGTTCAATTTATTGGACGACTCATCAACCTAAGGGCGATTCTTCCAGCAGGCAACTTTCCCACTGCGCCCTCCTGTAGATCTTGTTATCCTTCGCCCTAGTCTCCTTGTCAATCCTAAATCCCTCGGATCTGACCTCCCCCTCTTCTCCAGTCTCAGATCCGACCTTCCCATTACCTCACAGAATTCTTCATCATCTTTTGGTGGCAGAATGCCACCCTTCATCTCATCGTCAATGGTACATTCCACCTTGTATGGCCCCCACCTTCACTCGGATACTTTGGTGCTTGGTCTCGACACCAGTTCTTCCTATGACCACCTACCGCACATCTGTGGCACAGTCCAAATTTTCCTGTGTAAGGCTAGTCAGTCTTCCCTCGGCGCAGGGCGGTTGAGAGAACGGTGTCCCACAAGACGGGTGGGTGGCTGTCAGCGCAGCCCTCCGCTGTGAATCACACCGATCTGGACCCCGAGGTGTTCCGCGATAAGCGATAACCTCAATCTGAGCATAGTGCATATCCGGTGCATAGTGTGATGTACCTGCCTGTTGCAAATATCTTAGCAGAATTTTGAGTAAGTTAACTATTAACTGTAGGTCTCGATAAACGCCCGAGATGCTTTAAAATTCATATTTGTATTAAACAATATTCCCCAAGTAACGATAGGATGTTGACTAAAAGTCGAAGGTTTTAGCTATGCGACGTGTGTCACATTTAATCTCTTAAAACTCTGGTATAGTAAACTAAGGAAAACTGCATTATAGTTATACTGTAAATAAAATTCTTATCAAATTGTCTTATTTGTTGATGTTGATATTTTTAAATAATTACAAATGGAAGTAAATAGTTGAATAAAGGTACACGAACTCTCCACTTAAACTTAATATTTTGATACTTGTGTAAATTACTGTGGTCCAAATAATGGGTCTGTGTCTGCGACATTGGACGCTATTTAAATTTATATTGCCCTTGATGTGTTTGTTCCCAAGATGATATTTAAGTTGTGTGATGGGTTTTTTAATTTTTAAAACTGTTCGATGATTTTCTCAGGAAAAGGAAAGTTGAGACAAATAATTAATAATTTAAATTTCATAAATCTGTTGCTAAGCCGGTTACTAGGGCCGGGTGGGCGGACTGCAAGGGAATTTCAGAAATTTCCTCCTTTACCAGTGTTTATAACAGTTTCAGGACAACATTGATGTATTTTGATTAACTTTCAATATATACAGTGGTTAAGAGACGAGATTCACTAACATTCACCATGAACTTGTATCCTAAAATATAAAAAACCTATTTTTGAGCAAAAAACTTTAAAAAAAGGCATTAATTCAAAAATGCAGAGGTGGCATCCGGCCTAGCTGGATTATTCGCCATGTCTTGAAGTACAAAAAGCAGGTGGATGCCAAACATTAACATAAAATGCCATCTAAACGTAATGTTAGGGAGTTGGCAAGTAAATGTACACCGTAATGAACATCTAACATGCTACCCACCCACAACGGATACATATTTTTTTGGAAATTCCCGTCATTTATGACACGCAGCCTTGTAGGCCTACATGAATGACGTCACAACCCAATTCGCATTAAGAGCTGAAAACTTGCAATTGTGTAGTTTCCAGGGATACCATGGCTTGTCAGTGGTTTTCGGTAGCCAATTCGATACGGGATTGGTTCTATAGATGCTGCTTACTGTTACTATAGGGTGTGCAGCTAGCTGCATTGCTGCAGGCGTGGAGCAGGGATTGCTTAGTACAGCTCTCATTGCTGTCTTTGATCTGCCATATAAAATCTGGATTCAGATCCAATGATACCGTTCTGCTATTCCAGTAAATTTTATAATTTACTATATTAATTAAATGACTTTGTTTTATTTTAATATATTTCTTCAGGCTTCTACTGTATATATTCTCAGGCTTTCAGTTAGGTATATTTTTGCATTACTTTATTTCTTATTGTGTTCTTATTAATTGCAATGGATATATGCCTACTGTATAGGTACTTTTCATTCCCAATTGTTTGTGGGCAGGGCAATAAACTACTTTAGGATGGTAGAAGTTAGTGCCTGTGTACAGATAGTGGTGGTGGCCCAAATAATCAAATATTTCAAATATATAATCAAATCCAAATAATCATGATTTGTATTTGTGTAGGAAGGGAAGAAAAGGTGCTGCAGAGTGCAGGGACCGTAAGAAATAATGTCAATTTATTGTAAAACTTAATGAGTCAATGACAATACAGAGTAGATTTACGCACTTTTTGTTATAATTTTCAATAAAGATACAGACAAACTTTAGGCAAATAAGGTAGAGGAAATATTATCTATTATCCATGGCACAGGAAGACAACAAGACCAGGTTACTACGTAAGACTACTACGCCGATGTAAGGCTCAATTGGAAAAACCAAACCGGGCTTCACTCTGCAGAAATAACACCTGTACTCAGATTCGTTGGGCACTGCTACCGGTACTCTGCTACCGGTACTCTGCTACCGGTACACTGCTACCAGTACACTGCTACTGGTACACTGCTACAGGTACACTGCTTCCGGTACATTGGTTGAGTGAAGAACTTGTAGAAAATATCGCCGTCATATTATTCACAGTCAGTTCATAGACAGTTATTCAAAGTCATATTATTGATATTTTATACGACCAAAGTGGCCCACATTAGGGTTGGGTTGATCACGGTTGTTGTTCTAGGTGATTATTGACAGTTGATGAGGCCATGACGACCTAATTGCAAACATATAAGATAATCAAGATCGACTAGTATTTCAAGGTCTACCTTTTATCTGTGCCGCTACTACTACTACTTGGATCGGCATGCTGCATTGCAGCTGCATTTTTAAGAATATGCTGTGCCACCTTTGTCAAAATTGCGCCACCACAACTCCCTATCACAATCACACATGACATTTGCTAGATCATCCGCATCTTCAAGGCCAGTGTCCTTTAAGATGCGTCTCAAGAAAGTCATGGGCTTTCCACCATGCTTATTCACTCCATGAGGCTTCCAAAGCACAAGATTATGCACTGGCTGGGCATCACGGCAAAATCAATGTCCTGCAAAGTGGATGCGACTTTGATCTAGTGTCAAGCTTGGGGGAACCAATGAGATACCTCCAATGTTATATAGTGTCTGGTTGGAGATGTGTGCATTGTACTTGACACAATGAACCCGGCGTAGCATTCTTGTGAATGTGCCATCCAAAGATTTGGTGTCCTCAGCAGTTAGAGCCCAGCATGGACTCCCATAGAGGAGAACTGGAACAACTGCTGCTCTAAATAATCGGATATTAAGTTTCCGATTAAATATCTATGACTTCTAAATCCTGGAAAGCCTATTCAAGGCTGCCCATGCCTTTCCCTTACGTATTTGAAGGTCCTCATCTGACTTCCGGATCCATGATCCCAGGTAACAGAAGTCGTCGACATGCTTAAGCATACCATCCTTTGAGCTTATGCTCACCCAGTCAGAGACTTGCTGAGGGATTTCAAAGTTAAGTGTCAAAATTTTGGTCTTTTTAGAGTTAATAAAAAGACCAACACTAGAAGCAGACTGTTCTAATGAGCTGAGGAGCCGTTGGGCTCCCTCTAGTGATTCTGAGAGTACTCCTAAGTCATCAGCAAAGTCTAGATCAGTTAAGGTACTTGGCAGGCTTTCCTCGACTTCTGGAGCCAGTAGGTGGAGTTATCATCACCCCATCATCATTATGATGATTTAAGGACATGCGTAGAACATAGTCAACCACAATTATGAACAAGAATGGTGCAAGTGTGTCTCCCTGGAGGACACCCCATAACACTTCAAATGGTTCTGTGTCACCGTCAACAGTAGACACAAATGTTGTCGAACCATCGTATACTGATCTGATTGCTGCAATAATTTCATCAGGAATCCCATATAATGAAAGTATGCTGAACATACGTGAGCGGGAGACTGAATCCATGGCCTTGAAGAAGTCAACAAAGATAACAGCCAGATGCCTGTGGTTCCATGGTCCCACGACCTTTACGGAACCCATTCTGATTTCCACGGAGCAGTCTCTCAATGGGATCCCTGATGCGATTTAAATAGAATTCTATTGTATAGCTTTGCAGCAATCGAGATCAATGAGATTCCCCGAAAAGAACCATAGAGTGTTAGGTTGCCCTTCTTAGGAACTGGCACCAACTTATTTGTTTTCATTTCTTGTGGGACTCTTGTTGTTCGGTACATGTCTACTATGATGGGATAGATGAGCTTTAAACACTCAGGTTTTTTTAAGACCTCAGGGGGAACACCATCTACTCCACTGGCACGATTGGTCTCAATGCTCTTTGCAGCAGCCTTCACTTCTGCAAAGGAGATATCGCCAATAGGAATATCTGGGAGTACAGACTTAGACAGTTTTACTTCTATAAAGTTATCAGGCAATACCCTGTCATTATTGAGGAGCTTTTCAAAGTGGGCCTTCCAACCATTGAGGCGATCGGCTGGTGATTCAGCCTTAACCTTGGTGGTTGGTTGGCCTTTCCGTCCAGCAAGCAAGTGGATCGATTTCCATGCTTGGGATGATTGCCTGCTGTCGTCGGCATCATTGATGGAATCAACCTGTTGGTTTATTAGCTCCTGTAGATTAACAGAGTACTGCCTGTTCAGGGACCTAGATGCAGCCTTAACTGCATTCTTGGCCACTGTAGTCTGTTTGAGTCGGGACTCTTTCTGCTCCTTATATAGGTCATTTCGGCATTTCTGGATTTTGTTGTCAGTCCAGGGGGCTCTTTTCCTGTTGCGAGGGTGTACAGGAACTGTTTCTGCAGCTGTTAACTTAACTGCTTCTGTGAAGGCAGTATAGCCCTCACAGTGATCTGCCGCCTCAGAGGCAAGAACCTCATACCTGTTGCTCAGCTGTAGTGTGAAGCTGGAAGTGTGCAGTTGGATTCATCAATAGACCAATTCCACCATTGCCACTATCATCTGCTGATGCGAGGGCGAATCGCCAACCACCCCCCATGTCCTTAATCAGAACCTCATCAGTCTGTCCAGTCTGCATTTGGTGCTCTTGAATTCCCACTGCGCTAAGAGAAAGCTTATCTGCCAAGGCAGTAAGCTCACCTTGTCGCATTGGGGACCCGAGTGTTAGGGTGTTAACTGAGGCTAGTCTAGTGACTTGCCTCAGATTCACCAATGGCTTAGTTGGTCGGGGTGGAACATGAGAGTAGCCTCCAACTCCAGAATCCCTCCCCCCCTCACAATCTGGCCTCCCAGGTGACCCAGGGTTTGGGCCAGAAAGGTCATCAGGAAAGGGACTCACAGAATTGATGGCTGCTCTCTCTCCAGTAGGGGGTGAGACAGGCACCCGGTCAAGAGATAACTGACGCCTGTGAGGCCAATTGTGTCCGGTAATTCCACTGGCCTCAAGTGGCCGGACCTCTGCATTACTTACTAATGTAATCCATAGTGGGGGTTGGGGGGTGCTTTTTTACCGAGTCAGCTCTCGGGGCAAATACCACACCCTGGTTTGCCATTCCACAGGGTGGGTGTCGCAGTGGAGTCAGATATGAGGCCCATCACCCATACCTACTCTGACGCACATGACCCACCATTGGATGTCCAGCTCATGCCCTGTACCCCTGCTGGCAGGTGCAGGTCGCAGTGAAGTGCACTCAGAGTGGATATGAGAACACTCTACTCCTGACCAGATTGGTAGATTACCATCTGCCTGGCCAGGCCATATACCCCTGCAGTCAAGTATATGGGTCCTTAATCCAGGACCAAGGGCGTCCATTTACCAGAACGAAGACCTAGAATAGGATGACCTAGAGATCTGTGCCGCTAGCGGGTTTTAGAGCGCCAGACCCCAATATTATTATCAATAAATAAGGATGCATCCGAACTTATCATGCACGTATCAACCTATAGCGGCATGTGATTTTGACGGGGTAGCGGCGACTTGTGTACACTACACTGTAATGTATGAGAATATTTTGCCTATTCTGTCTTTGCTTGCGTGCCCTTTGTATCATCTATTTTAGGGTATCGTTAGGCTCTTGCTGTTTGGCCAGAGGCCAAAGTATATAGTTCGCCTGAGTTCCAATAATTTCATTCATGTTTCTGCAATACAATCCTACTGTTTGTTTAAGGATAAGGTTATGACGACGGACGGTAGATGAACTTAATTACTTCACATTAACCCTATAAACCATAAGTTGTTCATTATTGACAACATAATATCATATCATGCTGTCAATCATGATAATATCACCAGACATTAAAGAATTTTATCGCTCTGCAGTTACACCCAATACCATAATTCTAGGGGGGAATAGAATGCAGCCACTAAGAAAACCAACACTAATGTACGAAATTGATATTTTATGAGCGGTAGGTGCTAAAAGAAGTAATAAAGAATAGTAACGAGCAACAATGAGCAACAATGAGCAACAACGAGCAACAACGAGCAACAATGCACCGATTAAACTAATCCTTTTTTCAAAAAAACTATTACTCGTTAAATTTAATTAAAAGTTATTACTCGTTGTTGCTTATTGTTGCTCATTGTTGTTCATTGTTGCTTATTTTTGCTCGTTGTTGTTCATTTTTGCTCGTTGTTGCTCATTGTTGTTCATTTTTGCTCGTTGTTGCTCATTGATGTTCTTTGTACATTTTAGCACCTACCTTTATGAGCTATACCTACCTTCAATTAAAAGTTATTTTCGGTGCTGTAATAAAAAAACACATTACAGAAACACATCACACGGAAATTGAATATTACCAATGAGGGTATTTACATTATACTGTATCAATATATACGAGGAACACGAACGTTCTTTTTGCTGTTGGGTTAAAATAACCGGAAAAATAACTAAATATCAGTGTAATGCAGTAATCTGTGTTGGAGTTGGTACCAAGGGTAGTACTTAAGTCATATCTGAACCTATCTGAATCCAATCTGGAGCCAATCTCGAGAATTATACCAAATCTGAACTCAATCTGAATCGAAAATAGAAAGAGGGGGGCAAATTTAAATATGAAAAAAGAAATGTAAAATTTCTTCAAATTTCAAAATTGTTAATGCAAAAATTAATAATTTTCACCCCTCTTTCTATTTTCGATTCAGATTGGGTTCAGATTTGGTATAAACTCTAGAGATTGGGGAGTGGGGGGGGGGGGGGGGGGGGGGGGGCAGGAACAATAATTACAAATAAATAAATAACACAAGCCTACAGGGCCTACAGTATAGGGATAACAAAATATAAAGTGTAGAATCTTAATGAAGACTGATCCAAAGAAAATAGTGTAATAATTACAATTATAAAAAATAAATATGAGTTCAGTCTAAGCCGGTAGAGGGCGTACTGCATGGAGTTACAGTAGTTTGTGTGTGTCTACTGTAGTGGAATAATGCCATATCTAGCCGGAATTGCGTTCCAGTTTTAAATAGATTGGATGGAATTGTATCCGGGAACTTACGGCGTCAGATTGTCCATTCCCGACAGACCGACAGGCAGACTAAAACACTAAATATATAATTAGTTAGGATTATACTATACAGTACAATGACCTTTATAAGATTTTATAAACTCGCGATTAAACTCATTATTCATCACGACCGTAATGGATCACTGCGACGCCCTTAAGCCGCTACATAAGAACTTCCTATAGTTCCTATAATAAATAATATACATATCATATATATTCCATATACATTGTATGCGATACTTTTTTTCTATATATTATATCGACTGCCGTCTGTAGTTCCAATATACCGAATAAACCTTTATATTACCCCTAGATGTTTTGTTCAATGAATAAAGTTGGCAAGTAATAAACAATGTTTATTTAGAGAGTGTTAGACTTGCCGCAATGGATATACTGTTCTGTACAATTGTACACACATAGCCAAACGGAGCTACAGTAATGGTTGTTGTATTGGTAGATAGAAGTAATCGATTTTTAGAAATCCATCCACAACAGTTTCTTTCTAATATGTTGATATTGGAATATAATTTCCCATCAGCTGTGGTATTGTACGAACTCTCCATTATAATAAATTAATCCGATTTATACTGTTGTACAATGTACAATGTACGATGGATTTATATTGTTTATAAATACTATATACATAGTATAATGGCCTAATTAATTTCAATTTATTTTTTGTTTATTTGTCTTTTAGTGATTATTTGCTGTAGACCTAACAGTACATTTACAAATTTTTAAACTCATCAGAGCAGTGCATCATGATTAATTAATGTTTTAAATATCCCGAAATAAAGTACACAAAAATTATAAGATCGATTAAATAACAGGACGTGGATTTAAAATTATGATGTTGATCAATTAATAAGTAATTAATAACAGTACATTATTTTAATTTTTTATTTCATTATTGTAGGAAACTGCCAAATTTCGGATCAATTTCGGTGAGTACCGTAAATGGTACCCTGACCTGCTAGAAGAAATCCAAACCTACTTTCAGAATTTTTGTTTATGTAGGCTTTGCAAACTACCATCTAATTTTTCTCACATGAAACCTACATTTTAGATCTTCAGTAACGTCGAGGCCTATGTTGGTTTACATTTTCCTCTTGCCTGGAAGTTATAATTATATTCCATTGAAACGGAGAGGAATAAGTAATAAACCAAGCCTCCAGTATCCTGCAGTATCGCATGTAGTAGCAATAATCCACACAGTACAGTGTGTGTCCTTGTTGCGCCATATGGCGAGTTTTTCTAATGAATATTATGCGTACTTTATATATATAATGCGTTTATTAATTGTCTAGAAATTTATAGCAACGTGCACACCGCTGGTGGTTTGGAGCAGAGCCGTATTCCATACAGTTCCATAGTCAATGAGCAGACTCCCAGACTCTGGGTGTACAGTAACATCTGTTAGTTGTACCGATTGTACAGTATAACGGCTGTAACTGAGGAAATAGTTAGAAATATATGACTGGCATATCGCTGAATGCAAAACCCATTAAAGTAAAAGCCACTTAGGCCTATAGGCCTATATATATATATTATATATATTATATTTCAACTGTACCGGAGATTTATTGTTGCGCATCTTCCGTGCCGTTTACCGGTACTTTTTATGAAACTTATCCACGAAGGTGCCATTTGTACTATATTAATATATTATATTTTTTTTCATAATGTATATATTTTATTAATTATTTTTATTTATTTAATTTTTTAAATCTTATTTAATTTTTTTATTATTTATTTATTAACATTTTATCTATCTCGGCGTATTAAATTAACGGTGGTTAAATTAATTAACATTCCAGCCCCCTGGGAGGAAGAGTTATTCTTGTCTCCTTTATGTGTTGCGTCCGCCACCGATGTTAGTCCGCCTACTGAGAAAGTCACTTGGTATTTGGTACGAGTCGAGCTTCCACAGTGACGTCCCAAGCGAGGATCGGTTCTATTGTGGGTTCATTTCATTGTAAATAATTCGTGTAGAGCTAGCTGTAAACTGAACTATTGATTGAACATCTTGTAGTTATGGCACTGTACAGTATATGATACGTGTCTACAGTCCCTAGCCCAATCAACAATCAGCTGAACGGTGTCAAGTAATGCTAAAACTTAAAATAAAAACACCAAAATAAGCAGGGTCATAATATATTTTATTCTGTAACCAGCGCAACACTACTGCAGCAATAAATATTGTTAATATTAATGCATTAATTATGAAGCAGTTTATTTTGTGTAAAGTAGGTAAGTAGCTATAGTAAATTATGAACTACATAGTTATTATAAAAAGTTGATTAAATAGTAGACAAATTATGAGCCGTGGGGGGAGGGGGTGGGGGGGGGGGGGGGGGGGGGTGACTTGATCCAAATCCCATATCGGTGAATTATATGTTTGTATCACACCTCAATGTTAAATTTTCCATTGAGGAAAAAGATAACAGTGATTTTAACCAAAACAATAAAAAAATGAGTTAGAACACGTAAAGGTTTTATTTTTGAGGGTAATCAGCTGTTATTTACTCGATTCTCACTGATGAGGAATGAATTTTAATTGCGCCAAAAGCCCCCCCCCACCCCCTATCTGCAATTAATATAGACCCACGCAACAGTATATAGACGCATGAGTATATATTTTATATGATTGCTATATTATAAAAGTTGAATTCATATTGCCATATTGGTGAGGTGATTGATTTATTGAAACTAAAATTATAAGCACAAGGTATGAGTGCTGCTGTAACTGGACGTCTCAATGGGAGCATCAAACCACCATCATCAGCCTATGGCAGTACTGGTGCTGGTAGGAAGAAAACTCCACTGCTGAAATGTACAGCCTGTAGCAAAGCATGTTCTGGGAAGGTTTATCGAATAAAAGGGAATTCCAACACTGGAGAAGTTCATATATTCCACATAGCCTGTTTCGTGTAAGTTATACAAACTACGATAAAATACTCAAGTTACGTACTATATGTAGGATATAGGAATAGGATCTACATTTCTGCTATTATTATATTAGAAAGTGACTTATTTCAGCATAAGTTGACAAACGGAATCAGAGTTGAAAATACAAGCCAACCCTCTCATCCAAATCCAACCTCATAATAATACTAAGCTACAGTACAAGTACCGCAATATTTATTATTTTGGTTAAGGCCCTGGAATACGTTAATTATTGTAGGGGTGACAGATGTTTTGTTGTATGGTGTTAATTTTAATTTGTAATTAAATATTCTTCCAGCTACAAATAAATTCTAATTAATAGTTATGATAGTTACAAATAGTTTTCATTTTACTATAGCCCTACTGATTTTATACTAAACTTCATTTATGTTATGGACACTAGATCGATTCTGTCGCAATTTTTATTTCCTTCTAAAATCCGTTTCAAGCTGATAAAGTACAGTATATATGACTGATCTACAGTACAGTATATATGACTGATCTACAGTACAGTATATATGACTGATCTACAGTACAGTATATATGACTTATCTACAGTACAGTATATATGACTTATCTACAGTACAGTATATATGACTGATCTACAGTACAGTATATATGACTTACTGTATCTACAGTACAGTATATATGACTGATCTACAGTACAGTATATATGACTGATCTACAGTACAGTATATATGACTGATCTATAGTACAGTATATATGACTGATCTACAGTACAGTACTGTATATGTGACTGATCTACAGTACACTATATATGACTGATCTACAGTACAGTATATATGACTTACTGTATCTACAGTACAGTATATATGACTGATCTACAGTACAGTATATATGACTGATCTACAGTACAGTATATATGACTGATCTACAGTACAGTATATATGACTGATCTACAGTACAGTATATGTGACTGATCTACAGTACAGTATATATGACTGATCTACAGTACAGTACTGTATATATGACTGATCTACAGTACAGTATATATGACTTATCTACAGTACAGTATATGTGACTGATCTACAGTACAGTACTGTATATATGACTGATCTACAGTACAGTATATATGACTTATCTACAGTACAGTATATGTGACTGATCGACAGTACAGTACTGTATATATGACTGATCTACAGTACAGTATATATGACTGATCTACAGTACAGTATATGTGACTGATCTACAGTACAGTATATATGACTGATCTACAGTACAGTACTGTATATATGACTGATCTACAGTACAGTATATATGACTTATCTACAGTACAGTATATGTGACTGATCTACAGTACAGTATATATGACTGATCTACAGTACAGTATATATGACTGATCTACAGTATAGTATATACAGTATGACTGATCTACAATACAGTATATACAGTATGACTGATCTACAGTACAGTATATATGACTTACTGTAGTACAGTATATATGACTGATCTACAGTACAGTACTGTATATATGACTGATCTACAGTACTGTATATATGACTGATCTACAGTACAGTATATATGACTGATCTACAGTACAGTATATATGACTGATCTACAGTACAGTATATATGACTGATCTACAGTACAGTATATATGACTGATCTACAGTACAGTATATATGACTGATCTACAGTACAGTATATATGACTGATCTACAGTACAGTATATATGACTGATCTACAGTATAGTATATATGACTTATCTACAGTACAGTATATATGACTGATCTACAGTATAGTATATACAGTATGACTGATCTACAATACAGTATATACAGTATGACTGATCTACAGTACAGTATACATGACTTACTGTATCTACAGTACAGTATATATGACTGATCTACAGTACAGTATATGTGACTGATCTACAGTACAGTATATATGACTGATCTACAGTACAGTATATATGACTGATCTACAGTACAGTATATATGACTGATCTACAGTACAGTATATATGACTGATCTACAGTACAGTATATATGACTGATCTACAGTACAGTATATATGACTGATCTACAGTACAGTATATATGACTGATCTACAGTACAGTATATATGACTTATCTACAGTACAGTATATATGACTTATCTACAGTACAGTATATATGACTGATCTACAGTACAGTATATATGACTGATCTACAGTACAGTATATATGACTGATCTACAGTACAGTATATATGACTTATCTACAGTACAGTATATATGACTGATCTACAGTACTGTATATATGACTGATCTACAGTACAGTATATATGACTTATCTACAGTACAGTATATATGACTGATCTACAGTACAGTATATATGACTGATCTACAGTACAGTATATATGACTGATCTACAGTACAGTATATATGACTGATCTACAGTACAGTATATATGACTGATCTACAGTACAGTATATATGACTGATCTACAGTACAGTATATATGACTGATCTACAGTACAGTATATATGACTGATCTACAGTACAGTATATATGACTGATCTACAGTACAGTATATATGACTTATCTACAGTACAGTATATATGACTGATCTACAGTACTGTATATATGACTGATCTACAGTACAGTATATATGACTTATCTACAGTACAGTATATATGACTTATCTACAGTACAGTATATATGACTGCTCTACAGTACAGTATATATGACTGATCTACAGTACAGTATATATGACTGATCTACAGTATAGTATATATGACTTATCTACAGTACAGTATATATGACTGATCTACAGTATAGTATATACAGTATGACTGATCTACAATACAGTATATACAGTATGACTGATCTACAGTACAGTATACATGACTTACTGTATCTACAGTACAGTATATATGACTGATCTACAGTACAGTATATGTGACTGATCTACAGTACAGTATATATGACTGATCTACAGTACAGTATATATGACTGATCTACAGTACAGTATATATGACTGATCTACAGTACAGTATATATGACTTATCTACAGTACAGTATATGTGACTGATCTACAGTACAGTATATATGACTGATCTACAGTACAGTATATATGACTGATCTACAGTATAGTATATACAGTATGAGTGATCTACAATACAGTATATACAGTATGACTGATCTACAGTACAGTATACATGACTTACTGTATCTACAGTACAGTATATATGACTGATCTACAGTACAGTACTGTATATATGACTGATCTACAGTACAGTATATATGACTGATCTACAGTATAGTATATATGACTGATCTACAGTACAGTATATATGACTGATCTACAGTACAGTATATATGACTGATCTACAGTACAGTACTGTATATATGACTGATCTACAGTACAGTATATATGACTGATCTACAGTACAGTATATATGACTGATCTACAGTACAGTATATATGACTGATCTACAGTACAGTACTGTATATATGACTGATCTGATGTGATGTGGTGTGACTGATGTGGTTGATATAGGTGGTATTGTGGGTGGTTGATACAGGTGGTATTCTGGGTGGTTGATACAGGTGGTATTGTGGGTGATTGATACAGGTGGTATTGTGGGTGTTTGATACAGGTTGTATTGTGAGTGGTTGATACAGGTGGTATTGTGGGTGTTTGATACAGGTTGTATTGTGAGTGGTTGATACAGGTGGTATTGTGGGTGGTTGATACAGGTGGTATTGTGGGTGGTTGATACATGTGGTATTGTGGGTGGTTGATACAGGTGGTATTGTGGGTGGTTGATATAGGTGGTATTGTGGGTGGTTGATACAGGTGGTATTGTGGGTGGTTGATAAAGGTGGTATTGTGGGTGTTTGATACAGGTGGTATTGTGGGTGGTTGATACAGGTGTTATTGTGGGTGGTTTATATAGGTGGTATTGTGGGTGGTTGATACAGGTTGTATTGTGAGTGGTTGATACAGGTGGTATTGTGGGTGGTTGATACAGGTGGTATTGTGGGTGGTTGATACAGGTGGTATTGTGGGTGGTTGATACAGGTGGTATTGTGGGTGGTTGATACAGGTGTTATTGTGGGTGGTTTATATAGGTGGTATTGTGGGTGGTTGATACAGGTTGTATTGTGAGTGGTTGATACAGGTGGTATTGTGGGTGGTTGATACAGGTGGTATTGTGGGTGGTTGATACAGGTGGTATTGTGGGTGGTTGATACAGGTGGTATTGTGGGTGGTTGATACATGTGGTATTGTGGGTGGTTGATACAGGTGGTATTGTGGGTGTTTGATACAGGTTGTATTGCGGGTGGTTGATACAGGTGGTATTGTGGGTGGTTGATACAGGTGGTATTGTGGGTGGTTGATACATGTGGTATTGTGGGTGGTTGATACAGGTGGTATTGTGGGTGGTTGATATAGGTGGTATTGTGGGTGGTTGATACAGGTGGTATTGTGGGTGGTTGATAAACGTGGTATTGTGGGTGTTTGATACAGGTGGTATTGTGGGTGGTTGATACAGGTGTTATTGTGGGTGGTTTATATAGGTGGTATTGTGGGTGGTTGATACAGGTTGTATTGTGAGTGGTTGATACAGGTGGTATTGTGGGTGGTTGATACAGGTGGTATTGTGGGTGGTTGATACAGGTGGTATTGTGGGTGGTTGATACAGGTGGTATTGTGGGTGGTTGATACATGTGGTATTGTGGGTGGTTGATACAGGTGGTATTGTGGGTGGTTGATACATGTGGTATTGTGGGTGGTTGATACAGGTGGTATTGTGGGTGGTTGATATAGGTGGTATTGTGGGTGGTTGATACAGGTGGTATTGTGGGTGGTTGATATAGGTGGTATTGTGGGTGGTTGATATAGGTGGTATTGTGGGTGGTTGATACAGGTGGTATTGTGGGTGGTTGATATAGGTGGTATTGTGGGTGGTTGATATAGGTGGTATTGTGGGTGGTTGATACAGGTGGTATTGTGGGTGGTTGATATAGGTGGTATTGTGGGTGGTTGATATAGGTGGTATTGTGGGTGGTTGATATAGGTGGTATTGAACGGCTCAACTCTTGACAAGAACTACCCTGGCCTATTGATAGGCAGGTTGGTTATTGTAATATATTATTAGATTATTATAGTACTGTATATTTACAGTAGAATCATAATCAATTGGATGATAACGATTGCTAAGCTGAAACATTTTTTTTAAAATAATAGGACAATTTTACATTTGGTTATCGACATAATGGATTCTGGTGGAAATTGGAGTTAAGGCATGGTGACATGAGTTTTGGCATGTTTCGCCATAAACTTTATAGCATGTAGGGTATTCCAGTACCATACGCGCATTTAGTAACTATCTGACTAGCTGACATCGTTTTGATTTCTAACACACGAATTCAGTAACTCGTTAAATATTTCCCACCATGATGAATTCATTGGAGCGTCTCGCGTAAGTGACTTAGATAACAAGCCAACAGTCTTGGTATTTCCCCATAATTTGTACTGTAGACTTTCTTCCTATAAAT
>JAUCBJ010007381.1:0-20937 GCA_032718475.1 Nemertoderma westbladi
TGGATTACATTGCGTAATTACAATATGTCGTTGCATATCATTATTATTGATGAACTTTATTGATGTTTATGTGAATTATAGTTGGGGATTGGGGGAGGGAGGGGGGGGGGGGGGGGGGGGTAGAGTAAACTATGGTAGGCAGTAGGCAGCCCGCAACGCAAACTGTATCCATTTGCAATTCGTCCACTTTTCAAGATGATGTATTTAAACATCGTACTTGTTTGGTTGATGCGTTAATGTTGATGCGAGTGGTGTTACGTTAGTCTTCATACGTGACTGATTCTGTCTGTCTGTCATACGTGACATCATGCTTGATACGTGACTGTTGATGCGTCATTCTTTATACGTGAGCGTTGATACTTATTCTTGATACGTGAGTATTGATGGGTCATTCTTGATACGTGAGTATTGATGCGTCAGTCTGGATACGTAAGTATTGATGCGTCATTCTTGATACGTGAGTATTGATGCGTTATTCTTGATACGTGAGTGTTGATACGTGAGTATAGATGCGTCATTCTTGATACGTGCGTGTTGATACGTGAGTGTTGAAACGCCAATCTTGATACGTGAGTGTTGATGCGGCGTCATTCTTGATACGTGAGTATTGATGCGTCACTCTTGATACGTGAGTGTTGATACGTTGTATTTGATACGTGAGTAGTGATTAGTGTTGAGAACTGAATCAATTTTGACTAATTTCAGTTACAGTTACAGTTTCAGTATTATAAAATTGAGCATTTCAGTTTCAGTTACAGTTTTGATCGTGATAAAATTTCAGTTACAGTTTCAGTTATAGATTCAATATATTATCCCACATATTAAGCAGTCATTGAAATAATGTCAGTCTCATTGGGGCGGGGTACAGTGCAGTCACTTGCCCAATGAGTCACTTGCCCAAAAAAATCAAACAAATCACTTGCCAAATAAAAAAAATATATCTGAAACTAAAAATGAGGCACTTTAATATATTACTGTAATATACGCTAATAATAATGTTCATTACGAAACGTCCTCTTTCTAGAGCTAATAGGTAGTTATTGTAGGAAAGTTGGACCCACTCTATGGTAATATTTTGTAACTAATATACTGATAGTATGTAATGAAAGTAGCACGTCACAAGATCACACCAAAGGCACCCACATTTTACTGTACATGTTGTTTCAGTGCTTGTTACAGTACTGTTATCATTTATTGTTTTGGTTATAAAAGCCATGCTTCTGAATCCTGCTCATTTTCCTTAATTCGAAATTTGTTTTAGTGATCATAAATTTATTGTTTTGGTTAGACCCACCTCGATAAGCTGCTCCTTTCACTTTTAAGTTTAATTTTGTAATTTATAATGGAAAACTTGATCAAAATTTAATTTCCAGTGTGCCTCTAGTGTGATTGTGATATTAATACTGTAGTACCGGTAACATTAATAATTCATAATGTAAAATATATATCCGTTAAAATCCCTCTACCAATATTATTTACATTTAATATGAAGCAAAAGTGGTAATAAGGCTGATAATAGTCTAATAGTTGAGACAGATAAACATAGACTATATGCTACTGTAGATCTTCGTTCACTACTTGACTCGCCAAATAAATCACATTTGAGCTAAGTGGACAATGGGTCTTTTTTTATTGTGTAATAATATGGTTTTGTTCAGAAGTGGAAAAAATGAGATTGTTTTTTATAACAATGTTTTAAAAATGATACCTATGGTAACCACTGTTATTCATTTATTAAACTATTTACTATACTCTATACTTTATTACAATACTGTTTTAAATGCTCATTCATGTTAATTGTGTGATTGAGAACTGAATCGGATTTTGTTAATTTCAGTTTCAGTTACAGTTACAGTATTCAAAATACGTAATTACAGTTTCAGTTACAGTTACAGTATTCAAAATTCGCAATTACGGTTACAGTTATAGTTACAGTATCAAAAAATCATTAAAATCATTCAGTTACAGTTGCAGTTACAGTATAATTACAGTTACAGTTCTCAACACTAGTAGTGATACTACTAGGATCGGCATGCTGCATTGCAGCTGCATTTTTAAGAATGCTGTGCCGGCTTGTCAACAAAATTGCACCGCCACAACTCCCTATCACCCATGACATTTGCTAGATCATCCGCATCTTTAAGGCCAGTGTCCTTTAAGATGCGTCTTGGTAGTGATGCGTCATTCTTGATACGTGAGTGTTGATACGTCATTCTTGATACGTGAGTATTGATGCGTCACTCTTGATACGTGAGTATTGATACGTCGTTCTTGATACGTGAGTATTGGTGCGTCATTCTTGATACGTGAGTATTGGTGCGTCATTCTTGATACGTGAGTGTTGATACGTCATTCTTGATACGTGAGTGTTGATACGTCATTCTTGATACGTGAGTATTGAAGCGTCATTCTTGATACGTGAGTATTGATGCGTCATTCTTGATACGTGAATGTTGATACGTCATTCTTGGTACGTGAGTATTGAAGCGTCATTCTTGATAGGTGAGTATTGATGCATCATTCTTGATACTGAGTGTTGATACTTCATTCTTGATACGTGAGTATTGAAGCGTCATTCTTGATACGTGAGTATTGATGCATCATTCTTGATACGTAAGTATTGATGCGTCATTCTTGATACGTGAGTGTTGAAACGCCAGTCTTGATACGTGAAAGTTGATGTGAGTGTTGATACGTCGGTCTTGATACGTGAGTGCTGATACGTGAGTGCTGATACGTGAGTGTTGAAACGCCAGTCTTGATACGTGAGAGTTGATGTGAGTGTTGATACGTCGGTCTTGATACGTTAGTGTAGGTGTGAGTGTTTTATTTAATTAATATTTAACACAATATTGACTATATCTTGATATTTTACATATTATTGACCATCACGACTATCGTTAATGTATCAAATACTCATATAGATAATATCTCTCTCCCTTTTAGTGTATATGCGACCCCGGATGGGAGGGGA
Source organism: Nemertoderma westbladi (assembly GCA_032718475.1). Classification (NCBI taxonomy): domain Eukaryota; kingdom Metazoa; phylum Xenacoelomorpha; order Nemertodermatida; family Nemertodermatidae; genus Nemertoderma; species Nemertoderma westbladi. Next base: position 2,975 of record JAUCBJ010007381.1, read on the forward strand.
TGCATTGCCGGATCCCTTCCCCCCGCTGTCCCCCTGACTGCCGATGGACGGACTGCCCCCTCCGCTGCCGCCCCTGTGCCGTACCCGACTGCGGTGGTCGGGGTGTCTGCGTGGAGGGTCTCTGTTACTGTGGCGCCGGTTGGCTGGGGACTGTATGCTCCCATCGTCTGAGACCCGAGGCTATTATGTGTAACGGACAGGGGGAGTACGTTGGGAATAGGTTGGTGGAGATATAAATACTGCGTTATATTAATTGTAACATGTTTTTAATCATTCCACCTCTGGTACTATTATTCATTACGCAAAAATTTTAGTTTTAGTTTCAGTTACAGTTTTCCTTAAACGAGAGTTGAGAAACATAATTTAATTGAGAATCAACAGTTTGAGGATCAACAGTCAGTTGTACCGTCAGGCCGGTACATTGGTCTGTAGACGTCTGTAGGCGTTTGTAGACGTCTGTAGGCGTATGTAGGCATGTGTAACGTTGACCCCCTCAACCTCATAAGTTCAGTTTTAATACTTCAATTAAATCCGCTATGTATATTATGAACTTAATGGCACTAAGTAAGTCACCCTGTATCCATGAATCCACGATTTTGGCGGATAGGGCGAGATTTTCGCAGGCCTTCAAAGATCTGAATGAAGTTTGTTCCCACCGGGTTCATCAACTTTACTAATTCCAAGTGACGGTGCTTTTAATTTAATTATTTATTCATGTTTATCGTGTTTTATTAGGGCTAGGAATTCTAACCTGTTTTATCTGAAGTGCCCATGGCTTAATTTACATTAAAAAATATATAAGTTCAGATGTGTATCCACTATAAACCTAAATCATAGGCCATTCCACGATATTTGTCCCCGAGACACGGGGGAAACTGGACGCAAAACCCGCCTCAGCGAATTCATGTCCCGCCTCAACGTTAAATTCTCAATTTAGGGAAAGGAGCAGGTTACAGTGGCACGTTATTTTAACCAAATCAATAAACTAAACACAATATAGCAGGTTACAGTTTTATTTTTGATTGTAATCAGCCTTTATTTGCGTCGAATTTCCCCTGGAGAGGGATGAATTTTTATTGCGTCCAGTCCCCCCCCCCCCCCTTATCTGCTGTCCCCAGACTGTTTACGCCGTTTCTGTGGCACTTCCACCCAATCACGTTAACCACGGTCTTCTCTGCCCACAATGCTCTTCTCTAACCGTGCTATCAACCCGTAACTGAACTTGCACTGCAATTTTTATTTAACGACAACCCTTTTAACTTTTTAATTTAATTTAATTTTAATTAGGTAACTAAATAGAAACCCGAAATTTTACAGGTATCCCAACCCAACATTTACCAAGATTGGGGTGTGTATGTTCAGTTGTGGATTTCAATTTGTTGCTTGTACATACACTATGCCCTTTAATTAAGTTTGGCAGTTTCTTTTATCGCTGTTACAATACAGCTGTACCTGTTAGTAGGTTAATTGATTTTGTTTATTCAGGTGTAGTAACTACGGATATGATAATTCTAGATTATTACTCTATTTTTTCTCAAGGTGTAACAATTGAAAAAAATTGTAAAAATATTTTTAGTTTCGGATTACCCCACCACGATATCCGTCTACCATGTGTGTCTATAGTTGTCGCAATGATCCAAGGTACTGGAAGTCGTATTATTATAAATTGTTGTCAAGTTTCCATTAACATTAAAATTCATGAATTTGGTCTTGGTAGCATTTATATGCAATCCAGCCTCCTTAGCAGCCCTCTCCACTTTATTCAGTACAAGCTGTGCATCTGTTAGCGTATTAGAGAGCAGGGCGATGTCATCCGCAAAGTCGGTGTCTGTGACTGTAATTCCCGGATATCTACTACTTCTGCGTTCTTGTAGTGTGAATCCCAGATCTTCACCCTTTGTGGCCATCATCATTGCGTAATCCAGCACAATTACAAATAGTAATGGTGCTAATGTGTCACCTTGCAGTACGCCAGCCAGGATTGAGAAAAACTCAGTTTCACCATCTGGTGAGAGTACCTGCGCTTCTGTGTCACAATATAACAATCCAATGCCAGCAACAATTACTTCTGTTATTCCATAAGCTCTTAGGATTTCAAGAATTTTACCTCTATGGATGGAGTCGAATGCCTTCTTGAAAACCACAAATTTCAGAACTGCACGTGGGTTCTTTGGAATAATTCCTTCATCCAGACTCCGTAGCTAAGAAATCTAAAGTATTGCTGATCTATTTGGTCGAAATAAGTTTCGGCACAATGAGCTCGTAAGTAAGAAACGGGAGGTCTACCCACTTCCGACCTTCCCAGAAACGAAATACCAAAATTATATATGTTTTATATACAGATGTGTTTGCGATCCAGGATGGTCTGGTTCTAACTGCACAATCGACTCGTGCGCCCCCTTGTGTTCGCCTCACGGAACTTGCTACGGAGGTAGGTGTATCTGCGAGCGACCGTGGGAGGGCGACGCATGCGACTCGTTGCCATGTCATCCGAACTGCAGTGACCACGGGCTTTGCCTCAACGGAACTTGCGCCTGCGATTCTGGTAGGTGTTTATGAGGTCCTATTAATACTGTCTAATCTATTGTAGCATATTATATTAGATTATTTTCTTTGTAGCATATTATATTAGATTATTTTCTTTGTAGCATATTATATTAGATTATATACTTTGTCGCATATTATATTAGATTATATGCTTTGTCGCATATTATATTACTATTACTACTGTAATTGGCATGCTGCTTTCCAACTGCGGGCAATAACAAAATTCCACCGCCACAACTCCCTATCTCCTTGACTTTCTCAAGATTATTCACATCTTCAAAGCCGTGCCATTTAAGACGTGCCTCAAGAAAGCGCAAGATTATGCACTGGCTGGTCCTCACGGCGAAAACTATTTCAGGCTAAACGGAGGCGGCTTTGTTCTAGTGTCAAGCTTGGGGAAACTAATAAGACACCTCCAATGTTATATAGTGTCTGGTTGGAGATGTGTGCATTGTACTTGACACAATGAACCCGGCGTAGCATTCTCGTGAATGTGCCATCCAGAGATTTGGTGTCCTCAGCAGTTAGAGCCCAGCATGGACTCCAATAGAGGAGTACTGGAACTACTGCTGCTCTAAATAATCGGAATTCAATTAACAATGTAGTCCTAATTATTTAATATTACACTACAATCATTTCAATTTTCATATTATGTTACTACGGTAACTACATGATCGACGTTTTTGTATTCAGTGACTATATGACCACCCTACCCCTTCCTCTTCACACAGGTTGGAACGGAAAGTACTGTTTATTAGACGGCTGCCCAAACCAGTGCTCTGGTAACGGAGAGTGTATCTATCAGCCACAGTGGCGGTGCAGCTGTAAGGCTGGCTGGTCAGGAGAAGATTGCTCCATCGGCTACGAAGTAAGTTCTATAATATTATTTACAATTCAATGTTTAATAATTATGTAATAATGGTTTTGTTCAGAAATGGAAAAAATGAGAAAGCGCGTCACCGGGGGTTGAACCATCGCCATACTTACGTTTCTGCCTATCAGGCCTCATCAGTAGCGCTTACCAGTTCAGCCACTTGTCCCTGACATTCACTATCCCACATAATCCACTTCTATTGAACGGGCAGTCTTAAGTTGCATATATTCTATCTCTAACAGCGGACCTACCGGCCTCAAGTATGCTAGAGTGAAACGGGAAGAAAGTACAAATAAATACATATTCAGCTCGATTACAGTTGCATTAACAACTCAACTCCAATTTATTTAATATAATAAATATAAGTTATAAGTGAACGTGACGCGTGAAACACTACTCAAGGCAACTTGAGGGCTCCACTCTCTTGGTAATTGTAATTGGCAACAGGAATGGTGCTCGTTTTGCTCGTTTGCAAAACGTTTGCTTTATTGCTCGTTTTCTCCTCTGTCTCTTTATTTAATTCGGTTTTTACCTGTTATCTTCGACTTCCAGGTTGAGTGTTCGGACCATCAGGATAACGACCAGGACTTCCTTATAGACTGCGAAGACCCCGACTGCTGCAGCAACCCGGCTTGTAAAGGGGACACTCTGTGCCGCGCCCGCGACAAACCGCGTCCGCTCAGACAGACCCAACCGACGGACTCATTCTACCTGCGGATCCTTGCCGCCTTCGACAACCCGTCCCAACATCAACAATCTCTGCGCCCGGGGGCCCTCCTACCCTCCCTTGTATCCATGGTTACAGGGCGCGTCGCTACCGGAGACGGTAGCCCCATCCCCAACGTGGTTGTCGAATCCGCTACTCCGGGTTACTATGGGAACACTTATACCTACTCGGACGGGAGTTTTTATTTCCTCTGCAACGGCGGCGGGTCGTTGATTCTCTCGTTCACTCGATCGCCGTTCGATGGCGCTACAGCCTCAATTAGAGTTCCTCAGAATTCAATCGCTGTCTTACCTTTGGTTACCCTGGTTACTAAACACAACAAACCTCCTACTAAGATCCCTCAATGTAAACAACGACAATCTTTCATCCCTCGGATTGTATCCCCCAATAAGCAACTGAAACCATCGCAACTAGACTCCTACCAAACCTCTAGAGTAGCAATCCCTTTACCGGGTCCTTCCAACATCAAACTAATTTACAATTCGAAAAACGCTCAAGGTTACTACTCCCTATTAAAAGTACAAGTTACTGATTCTCAACCTCCAGAAGGTTTATCTATTATCGAAGTAACAGCCTACATACAAGGTCGAATATTCCAGAATGTTCTAGAAGTTGAACCTGATATGATACATGTTGTGGAATGGAATAGGACTGACTTATTTAATCTGAGAGTCTATGGTAATGTGAGAGTTGATGTTGAGTTAAAATATGTGTATTCGAATTGCGAGTCGAGTTTAAATTATAAGATGAGCGGCAGTATAGATGGATACAGATTAACTGATACCAGTTTCGGGGGTTTATCTCTCAGTGCTGTTCACCAATTGGACGTTGCTATGGCTACGATGTTCTACGGCGATGGTAGCATGGAGTCGTACTCCGATGAGCGGTTTGTTTACCACGTGATGGGTTCTGGGAGTAGTGACCCCTGTAAAGGGAGTGGATGTTCCAATTCGCCTAAAGATCTCCCACTTTCGAATCCTTTCGCTCTGGCTGTAACTAAGGAAGGCCATTTACTAGTTGGGGGTGCCACCGAGGTAATTATATTATTTAGTTCTACTGTTAGTTCGAAACTTAAAATATATATAATTTAATTCTCGGTAGATTTAACATTAAGCTCGGGAGAATTTTCGGAAAATTTGCGTGACATATTTTATGGACGCATCCTAAAACTTACATTGTGGGGCGAGTCAGAGCCGCGAGCCACCAGAGAACTGTTATAATTAATGACCGTTTTCCAAAAGTCCGTTCGTGTGTAGGTGTAAGTGTGTGTGTGTCGAAAGCCAATATCAAAGCCCTACTACTACAACTATAATCAGCATTGAAACTGCAGATTGTGATGCTATGTTAGGTTAACAAAAACATTTTGTCACCACCATGCAATCCACAATTGGCGAGCCCAATGCAGCGTGCATTACGAATACTATGCCGGCTTATCAACAAAGTTACATCTCCCTATCCCCCATGACTTTCGCGAGATTATCCGCATATTCAAGGCCAGTGAGTGTCCTTTAGGAGGCGTCTCACGAAAGTCATGGGCAGTCCACCATGCTTATTCACTCCATGAGGCTGCCAAAGTACAAGATTATGCACTGGCTGGTCCTCACGGCGAAAGCAATGTCCTGCAAAGCGGAGGCGATTTTGTTCTAGTGTCAAGCTTGGGGGAACCAATGAGACACCTCCAATGTTATATAGTGTCTGGTTGGAGATGTGTGCATTGTACTTGACACAATGAACCCGGCGTAGCATTCTTGTGAATGTGCCATCCAGAGATTTGGTGTCCTCAGCAGTTAGAGCCCAGCATTGACTCCCATAGAGGAGTACTGGAACTACCGCTGCTCTAAATAACTAGCCCTAACCATAGTATAATTATAATTGTTAGTTTCTGACTAATATTTTATTTATGTTTGTGACTATAAAAAAAGCAAACTGCTTTAAATTGTTATTGAATATTGTGTAATTTTCAATAGGTCCTACACTACAGATCGATATAGTTAGAATATATAAATAATATAATAAAATTAAGATATTCTGGAATATTGTAAATAAATAGCTTCGATAGAAAAATAGCGATTGGGGGATCTATAGGGCAACTATCATAATAGGGGCCTATACAACTAAGTAACCACATCTGTTCATTCTTTAAGTTAGCACTCTAGCTTTCTAATGATACCAATAACTCCGAAATTTATTAAGGTGAAGCGGAGTTATTTGAAAACGAAACCATGTCAAATTTTGTGGGACACCCTGTATATCTAAAACTAAAAATTTGAAAATGTAAATTTTACTGTACTATTGGAAATATAAAGATTTATAAATAAAACTTTAACATTAGCAATATTTACTTCACTCAACAAAATTTTGTGCCCCCCCCCCCCTTAATAGTTATAATAAAAGGATGCGATTTATTAATTACAATATATTTGACATTAAATAAATAAAATTAATTTCAGCCAGCTTTCAATAATGTAAGAAAATTATTTTTTAAAATGGAAAATATGTAAGTAAATATGATTTGATAATTCTTATTCCATAAATAATTAACAAATTACTATTTACTTTATATAATTTCGATTTTTAAAAAAATATTTGTTAATTATTTGTTGTATTTATGACAAAGGGTCTTAACGCGTAATGACCAATTAAATAGTTATTGTTTTAGTTGTTAAAATATTTTATGTAAAACATTTTATTCTCACAGGTCTATTTATACAACCGAGAGACAGGCGAGGCAGACAGAGTCATTCGGTTCGGCCAACCAGCGACTGTAAAATATTACATGGCGGTATCCCCTGTCGACGACACTCTGTACATATCATTTGCGCAACACAAACAGATATATATACACAGCTTCACTCCGGGCGACGAAACCTACGATCATAATGGATATTACGGACATTCTGCTAAACCGTGTCTGTCCCTCGATCCGGCTCTGTGTGGCGATGATGGACCAGCTAAAGACGCATTACTCTCACAACCTTTAGGAATATCTGTAAGTCGAGACGGTTCTGTCTACTTTATTGATGGGACATGGTTGCGTGTTGTTGACAATATGAAAATTATCCGGACTATAATTGGACCAAATGCGGTTAACACGGGGAGGTATCCATGCTCTGGGATTGCCGATTTATCGAGGGTTCGTCTCACGATGCCAACGGATGTCGCTGTGAGTCCTATAGATGAGTCGGTTTATGTGATCGATGATACCAAAGTAATACGTATTGATATCGTTAAATCATTCGTCGAAGTTTTTGCAGGATTCCCTAATTCGTGTAGACGGAGTTTGCATGAACCGCATGGTGGAATAACAGAACTTCTCAACCCGGAATCAATATCATTTCTTAGCAATGGAGATTTACTGGTTGCTGAAGCCGACCACGACCTAGGAATCGGGAGGGTTCAGAGATTTGGTTCCGATGGTTCTGCGGTTCTCTTTGCTGGATGGCATCCCAATGATATCGATCCATGTCTTTGCAAGAAGAACTGCTCTTGTAAACGTGATGTTCCGGCTTTAGGTGCGATTTTGAACTATCCGATGTCGATAGTTGCTACTAGTGATGACGTAGTCTTCTTCATAGACCATGAAAACAACATAGTTAAGTCGATCAGCGGTGCTAAGGTTACTCGCAATCAGGACTGTCTATTCGGTGAATTCGTGTCTGCAATCCGGGGCGAGATATTTTGTTTCAATTCGAATCGGCAACATGTGGCGACTTTAGATGCAATGTCACGTGCTAAAATATGGACAATGGAGTATGAAAATACGCAATCAAATCGTTTGATTGGACTGAAACGTGATGGGCTGGAGATATTGTTATCTGTTAAATATTCACAGGAACGTATCATTATTGAAATGTCAGAGTTGCCTGACATTCAACTATCTCTAAGTGGCTCTGGATACGTGAATAATATTCTGGTCCACTCCAATTATAGTGGACCTTCTTCTTTGAAAATAGAAACTGGTTTACTCTATGTAATATTACTTGCAGATGGAAGCACTGGTATGTTCACGTACAACCGTCTAGGCCGTCTCATTTCTACTACCCTATCTCCAAGAACAAAGACGTTGGTCTCGGAAAGGTCTGACCAGTTGGGTCTCATTGTAAATGATCAGCTACAGCAGTTATCAACTACTTTAGAATATAGTGAATTTAGTTATAAGAGTATCAATGAGTTGAATATTACAGAGGAACAATCTGGAAACACGACACATTTCAAGTTAAATAATAAACTTAATATGACCTTTACTAAATTTTTAACTCCTATTGTGGATAATGGAATAAATCATTTTTACTTTGGTAGAAGAATATCTTCGGTTGATGACAGTTTCACATCATTTTGGAGATATGAGTATGACAATCGTTTAGTTAGTAAAAGTCTCTTTGTTGGAGGTAATCTTTCGTTGAAAATTGAGTATTTAAAGAAGATGAACACGATTTTTGTGATTAGCAATGATGAAGTTCTATTGCATCACATGATGGTGTTCACTGCTGATAATGGCACCGATACCACTCTGCATGTGAATCGCGAACCATTTCTAGACCCAATTACTATCAGTTACAACAAGGTGTCTCGTCAGATAAGTGGCTGGGATTTCGGTGTTGGTCTACAACATCGATATGTTTACAGTAAAGATGGAGTTCTAGAAGCTGTTTATTATTCATCAAAGTGTAAATATACACTTTATCGTGAACCGCAGTCACTAATAGTCAATGGGCCTTCAGGGCAATCTGTGAAAATGTTATTGGACTCCCAATCTCTGATCTCATCTGTATCATACAATGGGAACACTGTCGAGAAATGTCGCTTCGAAACTATATATTTATTCGCATTTTTCGAGAACAGAATTCACTGCAATGTTTCGAGTTTATTAGTTGTTGAAAGATTCTCTACTCTGGGGGCAATGCAGTTTCGTCGTTTCCCAAACACGTTTCGCGGTGTTTATCACTCTTACAATTCCGATGGTTTACTTACACGGACATTCCATGATGGGATTGTTTGGAACTATATTTATCCTGAATCGCACAACAAGACAAGTTCCCGTAAGTGGGACATGTTTCATGCAGGGGATGAGGTTAAAATGAATGAAAGTTTGTCATCTTCTGGTATTTTATGCCACTGGACTAAGAAGCTTACCTATTCCTTTAAATCTACAATTACTGTTTCATATGTTGAATCTGTTTGCAATCAGAAGATGTCTATATCATCTTTGGTTGTTAAAATAGCCAGAAAGCGATCGACTATCAATTACAACTTTAACAATATTGGAATGTTAACAAAGCACGGCGAATTTATCTTAACCTACAAGAAATTGAAAATTGATGGAAATCAAAATTCATATCAGTGTCTAACTAATTATGAGATTAATTTAGTTCCAAAATTTAATCTGCTTATTAACCGACAAAGTTTGGTTACTAGTAAGGTTTTCCTGTCATCGAAGGGAAATTTTGAATTTTCAGTTGAGTATGTTGGATTGTTAACCAAGCAATTCCAAGTTAAATATGGAAGCAAATTAAAAGTTAGTTTCAGTTTTACATATGATGATAGTCAACGAATGTCTGTATTCATTCCGGATTCATCTAAACCTAGTAGAAAGTATGTTTACGAGTTTGACAAAAGAGATAATTTACTTTCAGTTTACAACAGTAAATTAGATTCGAGAAAAGCTGTTGTGTATGATTCTAGGGGTTATCCTGTGTCTTATGATAGAGTTAATTATCGATTTGACAGTGATGGATTTCTCATCAAAAGGAATGATTTATGGTTTCATTATGACTCCATGGGGAAATTGGCCTATGTGGGGGATAAAACAGGAAGATTGGTTAGTTATTACAATGATCGTGTTGGTAGACGTACCTTACGTATCGACTCTTTGGGAGCTGCAACTCAATACTTATACAATGACCAGATTAATCAACACAGAATTACACATATTTCCATTGACGATCAATTGCTAACATTTTACTACGATATACACGGCTGTATTTACTCCTATACCAAGGGTTCGACTGTCTACACTGTTGCAACTGATCACTTGTGTTCTGTTTGGGCGGTGATTGGGCCAAAGGGCCAAATTATAAACCAATGGGATTACAGCGCATTTGGCACCTCAACCAATCGCCAAACTTTCTTTCATTTCGGTTTCCGAGGTGGACTGCGTGATCCAGCCATCAGCTTGCTACGAATCGGTGATAGGGATTACGATTCTCATATTGGACGTTGGATGTCCCCTGATTTAGAAACTCTTGTGGCTACAGGGGAGTATCTTACCCGGCCATCTGTTCGACCTCGCATGGAATTCCCTTCTAATTTATATATATTCCGGATGAACGCTCAATGGAGTGTTAACACCCCTTCATCATTAGGGAACCCAACCGACACTATAGCCTCTAGTCTATCTCAATTAACTCTGGGACAGTGGCTAAGTAATCCATGCGATATAATCATAGATAACATACTACCTTCTTCCCTAGATTGCGATGTGATACCTTGTAACCCTAGTAACAGACTACCAATAATCGAGCCTATATCAGAGAATTTCAGAGATTTATTCAATCAATTCTTTTTATCATCTAATATAAGGAATAACAACAAAGTTTCTCAAACATTCTGGAATTCAAACAGCCTCATCTTCTTACGAAACGCGGCTGTAACTTATAGTATGCCAGATGGGACAGCAATGGTTTCCCTGGCGTTGAGACCTTCACTAATAGATATAACGTTAGCTTCAGTTCTCAACCGCGAAATTCTATATCTAAAAGGATTCGATATGGCTGACTGGGAAGGCCGAATTATTCAACACTTTGTTGACCAAAGTGATGGTTTGGAGACTCTAAAGATTCTTGGTTTGTCTTCTTCCACTGAGATTCTCTCAGTGGGAATGCGTATGTCGCACAAAATGAAAGTTGATTATTCTTATGTTACCATAGAAACGAATCGAACTGCTCTTCGGATTTTCTTAGGTGCTTCGCAGCGGCGCATCATTGAACAGCTGATTGTTGAGGGGGAAAGATTATCAGAAGGGGCATTCTGGAACAGAGAAGTCTATCGGATGAAAAATGGGCTACCTGGGTCTATACTGTGGTCTGAGTCGCAGGTTTCCGAGCTGCGAAATGAGGGTATAGTGGAAGGGGTCCGATTGCTATGGAGACAGCCAATTGGGGGACTTCCTGATTTATATAAGGACCCTACTAATGTATATATTGGTTGAAACGTTAAATGCAATATTTCTTAGATTCCCACAAATATTTATTATGCAGTAACAATAAATTGCATCTGAGTTAATGGGTGCTAAGTATGGCGTCTCAAATCCTATTAATCCTATTAATTAATTTAATGTTAATGAACTTACATTTATTCAATTTATAATGTAGTTTTTCGAATATGTAAAATTGGTATTTAACTAGTTAATATGTATTAAACTAGTATTTCTCCATTCAGGACAAAGTTAATATATGCAGGGAAACCGCATTACGTTTGGTGGTAAAAATTGTATAAAACCAGTAACTTTTAGGAAGCCAGCTTTATGGGCTGACTAGACTGGGCCAAAAACAAAAAGTTTTTGAGAATTTTCATATAAGTTATTCAAAGTGTTCCTTTTCATGCCAATAGTAATTTTGCAAAATTTTATTGGAAACAAATATCATCTAGAGGTATCACAAACAGTTTGCACCAAAGTGATACTGCGCGCAACAGCCTCATAAAACTCTATTTTCTTGTTGAACAAATTCATGTACCCGAAAAAATTAACCACAATGATCGACTACTCGTGAACTAATCACTTTAGTGGTAATTTGATGTATCTTCCTTCACCCACAAGTCGAACATTGCAGATTCAATGAGACTATTCTCGACCCAGCGGCAGTCTTAGAAGTATAATTTGTTGTAGTGGACTCATTTATAACGATATGATGATGTTGAATTGAGCCTGACAAGCCCTTTTGAGCAATATCTTGTGTACTATTCACTCTGCTATTATTACGAAAGTGTCTACAACAACTGACTAATGAGCCTAATATTATTAGCACTTTAGGGCTGGGCTACATACAATAAGTTAGTCAAAACGAAATTAGATTATACAGGTTGTCGCTTTGGTGCGAAATGTTTCAAGGTGTTTGTGGTACCGAGACGGGGGGGGGGGGGGGGACTGGACGCAAGACCCGCCTTGGCGAATTAATATCCCGCCTCAATGTTAAATTCTCAATTTAGGGAAAGGAGCAGGTTACAGTGGCACGATAGTTTAACCAAAACAATAAACTAAACACAATATAACAGGTTACATACAGTTTTATTTTTGAGCGTAATTAGAGCTGTTACTTGCGTCGAATTTCCCCTGGAGAGGGATGAATTTTTATTGCGTCCAGTTTCTTCCCCCCCTATCTGGTGGTACCTCAAGATATATTGATATATATCATTAAACTAGTCCCAAATAAAATGTATTACTATAATAATACATTAATTTGATTTATTTATTTTACATTAGTTCAGAACATTATTTTATGCCGAAAGGCGCAATTGAAATAAATAAAAGTTATGTATAGTCCCAGAATTTGTCATGATCTCTCGTTTAACAAAAAGGAACAATATTGTGTTACTTATACACAAATCTGAGAAAAAAAAATATATATACTTGTATTTTTGGCCCGGTCGTCTAGGGCTGATCATATTTTTTTAGTAATAGTTTAGTTGCATGTATATATATATTCCGTAAAGTAATGTTTTCAATATTATTGTAAGAAAAACTGCCAAGATGTAATCGTATTATTTGCATTATTGATATTATAATATTACATTGTTATTTCACGTCATAAATACCAAGTATATTAAAGTTATATATTCACAACGTGCACAATATATACACAACGTACACAATATATACTCTACGTACACAATATATACACAACATACACAATATATACACAACATACACAATATATACTCTACGTGCACAATATATACACAACGTACACAATATATACACAACGTACACAATATATACACAACGTGCACAATATATACAATACGGACTCAATATATACACAACATACACAATATATACACAACGTACACAATATATACACATCATACACAATATATACACAACATACACAATATATACTCTACGTGCACAATATATACACAACGTACACAATATATACACAACGTACACAATATATACACAACGTACACAATATATACTCTACGTACACAATATATACAATACGTACTCAATATATACACAACGTACACAATATATACTCTACGTACACAATATATACACAACGTACTCAATATATTCACAACGTACTCAATATATACACAACGTACACAATATATACAATACGTACTCAATATATACTCTACGTACACAATATATACTCTACGTACACAATATATACTCTCCGTACACAATATATACACAACGTACACAATATATACACAACGTACACAATATATACACAACGTACACAATATATACTCTACGTACACAATATATACACAACGTGCACAATATATACACAACGTACACAATATATACACAACGTACACAATATATACTCTACGTACACAATATATACTCTCCGTACACAATATATACACAACGTACACAATATATACACAACGTACACAATATATACACAACGTACACAATATATACTCTACGTACACAATATATACACAACGTGCACAATATATACACAACGTACTCAATATATACACAACGTACTCAATATATACACAACGTACACAATATATACACAACGTACTCAATATATACACAACGTACACAATATATACACAACGTACACAATATATACACAACGTACACAATATATACACAACGTACTCAATATATACACAACGTACTCAATATATACACAACGTACACAATATATACACAACGTACTCAATATATACACAACGTACACAATATATACACAACGTACACAATATATACACAACGTACTCAATATATACACAACGTACACAATATATACACTACGTACACAATATATACACAACGTACATAATATATACACAACGTACACAATATATACACAACGTACACAATATATACTCTACGTACACAATATATACACAACGTACACAATAGATACACAACGTACACAATATATACACAACGTACACAATATATAGTCTACGTACACAATATATACACAACGTACACAATATATACTCTACGTACACAATATATACTCTACGTACACAATATATACACAACGTACACAATATATACACAACGTACACAATATATACACAACGTACACAATATATACACAACGTACACAATATATACTCTACGTACACAATATATACACAACGTACACAATATATACAATACGTACTCAATATATACACAACATACACAATATATACACAACGTACACAATATATACTCTACGTACACAATATATACACAACGTACACAATATATACACAACGTACACAATATATACTCTACGTACACAATATATACACAACGTACACAATATATACTCTAGGTACACAATATATACACAACGTAGACAATATATACACAACGTACACAATATATACTCTACGTACACAATATATAAACAACGTACACAATATATACACAACGTACACAATATATACACAACGTACACAATATATACACAACGTACACAATATATACACAACGTACACAATATATACACAACATACACAATATATACACAAAGTACACTATATATACTCTACGTACACAATATATACACAACGTACACAATATATACTCTACGTGCACAATATATACTCTACGTACACAATATATACACAACGTACACAATATATACTCAACGTACACAATATATACTTTCCGTACACAATATATACACAACGTACACAATATATACTCTACGTACACAATATATACTCTACGTACACAATATATACACAACGTACACAATATATACACAACGTACACAATATATACACAACGTACACAATATATACACAACGTACACAATATATACTCTACGTACACAATATATACACAACGTACACAATATATACTCAACGTACACAATATATACTCTCCGTACACAATATATACACAACGTACACAATATATACTCTACGTACACAATATATACACAACGTACACAATATATACACAACATACTCTTGGATCGAGATAAACACAACGTGCTCTTGTTTTAATTCAGTTTTCAACAATGTTTTTATTTGTAAAATGTTTATCCTCGGTTTCATTTAACTAATTTGTAATTTTAAATTGTTGATATTCTTTGATTTTAAAAAAGGTCACATTGGTTGCGTTATAATATATTGATAGTTTTGCTTTTAATCGCTTCCATTAACAATATTATTCAGGTGTTAGTAACAATAGCTATAATTTATTTTTTTACTGCCCCATTATTGTTGTTTGTCATTATAATTGTTTTCATTGAGCTGCTTAGCAAAGTAATTAACCTGAATTATTTTTAGCTTTAACATATAGTTTTACTAGTGCCAGTTTATATTACAAAATTTATGTTCGCCTTTAGGTTGGTTATCATTATATTATAATATAATACATTAATATAATATGAAATGGTATTAAATATGCGGCCATTAGAACAATTAATATATATTATACAGTAGTTTATTAATATTCAAAGTTAATGATAAAGTTAATGATAATTATGTGATATATATTTATTAATAGTAAAAAATTGCCAAATTAAAGTAAAAACCGGTTAATCTTTAATGCATTTCTAAAATCATCAGAACCACAACCAGTTCTACTGTATAATGATATGACTTGGGTATGCAGTAGACCTAGTTTTATATGAAATGTCAGATTTCAAATGTCAATATTGTCAAATTTGAAATGTATCAAATGTAAATATTAGGACTGTACTGTATGTAGTGACTAAGGGCAGAATATTTTTACCATATTGTTCTAATTAATGCACGCATTTTAATTTTAATTATAATAGTATTATATAATCAACTAATATAGTTAATATCCATTTATATTAAAATTTTGTATTGTTTGTGAAATTATAATTAATCCTTTTCTGTTAATTAAATATTGTTCTTTAAAATAATTTTTAATAATAATTGATAAATACCTACAAATACAAATTTAATTTGCACCGATCTTACTATGAAAAATAATGTTTTTGAATTATGCACAGCGGCAAATAAGTTGGATTAGTGTCAGTTTAAAATCATTGTTGAGGGGAAAGTGTTTATGAGAAGGTGCATTCTGGAACAGCAGTCTATCGGAGAACAGCAGGTCTCCGAGCTGCTAAATGAGGGTATAGTGGAAGGGGTCCTATTGCTATGGAGATAGCCAATAGGGGGACTACCTGGGGTGATACTGTGGTCTGAGTCGCCAGGTTTTAGCCTTGGTTTAGCCTTGGTTTTAGCCTATAATTTTTGTTTAACTGTCTGTAACTAAAAGTACCCCCCCCCCCCCCCCCCCCCCCCCATCAGCCGCGCCAGTGGTCAGGGTGCGGATGCTTGTTGCATCTGTAGGAGTTTCTGTATGCGGTAAAGTCACATTTCCAAGCTTCCAAGCACCCATAAATGCAAAACAGCAGCGATACAGCAACACAAAAAACTAAATTTTTGATTAATTTACGAGTTTCCGAAGGGCCGTTAATCGTATTTATTGGCGATGAGCCAATAGAGAGAAGGTTCAGTCGCTCAGTGGACGGTAGAGTTTCGAAAGAACAACGCCACTACGGCCTGGCCGAGATGGATTTCACATTATATTTTAGGTTGGAAAAAAGTTTCCATACGTTTTGCGTTCAAAAAGAATCCAAAACTCACATTCGCCTGGTCCTAAATTGAGAAAGTACAGTAGTTCGCCATTTTAACAATTACCATCAAAGTAATAAAACTTTCTTCAAGTTACAATTACAATTCAATGTTCCGAAGAACTGATTTATAATATTAATCATCTAACAATACAATTATTGTGAACGGGCTATCTATGTATGTCGTAGCTTCTAGCTCTATCTCCACCTAAACGCTCCGGTGGATCGTTACAAAATTTTTTATGGTTGTGTCGTCGTCGTCGTTGTCGTCGTCGTCGTCGTCGTCGTCGTTGTCGTCGTCGTCGTCGTTACGATTTTAACATGCTAATAACTTTGTCGGATTTAAAGCTGCCAAGTTGAAAATTTGTAGGTATCAATATGAGCAAAAGTTGAGATTTTTGAGAGACTTTCAGACACCATCAGTGCAATGGTCTCCCGCTAGAGGGCCACATGTCTAAACATTAAATGCCCTCCCATTTCTTTGCTTTTAATCCGTTTAAGCTGAAACTTGGCAGATATGTATTAGACCATTAGCTGTGACTTTCAAAGGAGGCGAATCCATCTGCAGTTCTCCAGTCTGCCGCTAGAGGGCCAACGTGACTATTTGCATAAATTGACCTACCCCCTAACAGTGTCAATTCGCTAAGGCTCTGCCAACTTCGTGCTGCGCGAAGTCCCCACTTCGTGTTTTATATGTGTATTGGCCATGGAATAGGAAAGTAAGGCGTTAATTAATTAATTCTCGAGATAATTAAGAATAAGTAAGATCTTAACATGTTGAGCTCATATCCATTATTCTCGCTCGAACACACTTGCGCCAATTATTAGACGTCGGCGTGCCCTATATTTATTAAAGGTCAAACAGACGACTTGTTGTTAGTTCTAACCCACTTACAGTAATGTAATTACTTCACTTATTAGTTCATTTATTAGTTGTAAGCTTGATTGCTTTTCATATAATAGATAGTATATAATAATAATATTCATATAATATATTAGACGAACC
>JAUCBJ010007382.1:0-16952 GCA_032718475.1 Nemertoderma westbladi
TCCAAACCTGCATAATTCCGGACATATTTAACTTAGTTCGGAATTTAACTGTAGGCCTACCTAATAAACTGTAAAGGCCTACATTATAAACTGTAGTCTTACATAATAAACTGCAGGCCTACATAATAAACTGTAGGCCTACCTAATAAACTGTAGGCCTACCTAATAAACTGTAGGCCTACCTAATAAACTGTAGGCCTACCTAATAAACTGTAGGCCTAACAAATAAACTGTATAGGCTTAAATAATAAACTGTAGGCCTACATAATAAACTGTATAGGCTACATAACAAACTGTAGGCCTACCTAATAAACTGTATAGGTCTACATAATAAACTGTAGTCCTACATAATAAACTGTAGGCCTACATAATAAACTGTAGTCCTACATAATAAACTATAGGCCTACATAATAAACTGTAGGCCTACCTAATAAACTGTATAGGCTTACATAACAAACTGTAGGCCTACCTAATAAACTGTAGTCCTACATAATAAACTATAGGCCTACATAATAAACTGTAGGCCTACCTAATAAACTGTATAGGTCTACATAATAAACTGTAGGCCTACATAATAAACTGTAGGCCTACCTAATAAACTGTAGGCCTAACAAATAAACTGTATAGTCCTACATAACAAACTGTAGGCCTACCTAATAAACTGTATAGGTCTACATAATAAACTGTAGTCCTACATAATAAACTGTAGTCCTACATAATAAACTGTAGGCCTACATAATAAACTGTAGGCCTACATAATAGACTGTAGGTTTACCTAATAAACTGTAGGCCTACCAAATAAATTGTATAGGTCTACATAATAAACTGTAGGGCTACCTAATAAACTGTAGGCCTACCTAATAAACTGTAGGCCTACCAAATAAACTGTATAGGTCTACATAATAAACTGTAGGCCTACCTAATAAACTGTAGGCCTACCTAATAAACTGTAGGCCTAACAAATAAACTGTATAGGCTTAAATAATAAACTGTAGGCCTACATAATAAACTGTATAGGCTACATAACAAACTGTAGGCCTACCTAATAAACTGTATAGGTCTACATAATAAACTGTAGTCCTACATAATAAACTGTAGGCCTACATAATAAACTGTAGGCCTACCTAATAAACTGTATAGGCTTACATAACAAACTGTAGGCCTACCAAATAAACTGTATAGGTCTACACAATAAACTGTAGGCCTACCTAATAAACTGTAGGCCTACCTAATAAACTGTAGGCCTACCTAATAAACTGTATGCCTACCTAATAAACTGTAGGCCTACCTAATAAACTGTAGGCCTACCAAATAAACTGTATAGGCTTACATAATAAACTGTAGGCCTACATAATAAACTGTAGGCCTACCTAATAAACTGTAGGCCTACCTAATAAACTGTATAGGCTTACATAATAAACTGTAGGCCTACATAATAAACTGTATAGGCTTACATAATAAACTGTAGGCCTACATAATAAACTGTATAGGCTTACATAACAAACTGTAGGCCTACCTAATAATCTGTATAGGTCTACATAATAAACTGTAGTCCTACATAATAAACTGTAGGCCTACCTAATAAACTGTAGGCCTACCTAATAAACTGTATAGGCTTACATAATAAACTGTAGGCCTACATAATAAACTGTATAGGCTTACATAACAAACTGTAGGCCTACCTAATAATCTGTATAGGTCTACATAATAAACTGTAGTCCTACATAATAAACTGTAGGCCTACCTAATAAACTGTAGGCCTACCTAATAAACTGTAGGCCTACCTAATAAACTGTATGCCTACCTAATAAACTGTAGGCCTACCTAATAAACTGTAGGCCTACCAAATAAACTGTATAGGCTTACATAATAAACTGTAGGCCTACATAATAAACTGTATAGGCTTACATAACAAACTGTAGGCCTACCTAATAATCTGTATAGGTCTACATAATAAACTGTAGTCCTATATAATAAACTGTAGGCCTACCTAATAAACTGTAGGCCTACCTAATAAAACCTCGTTAAGGCGTAAGGTTTACATATCCCCACATCCATCACAGAAGCTCGGCGCATTGGCAAGAGGGCGACAGTATCGCAAAGACAAGACATCGCGAAATTCGTAGGAAAGGTCAAAATGCTGAATCTTAATTGGAGGTACTGTTAGCCAGTGAGATGTTGGTGATGACGCCCTCTCAACTGTCGGTGCCCCGGCATTTTGTTCCTTGGTCTCCTTCGCAGAAGACAGCTTAGCATCCAGAACACACAGACCTATTTATAAATGAATCACACCGACTCTGCTAAGTCAATGTCAGAGCCACTCCCAATATCTGAACGGGCCACAGCTGTTACTGTACGTGATGTATAATAGCTATCTAACATGTCTGGGCTGTCTAACATGCTTATTCACTCCATGAGGCCGCCAAAGCACAAGATTATGCACTGGCTGGTCCTCACGGCGAAAGCAATGTACTGCAAAGCAGAGGCGGCTTTGTTCTAGTGTCAAGCTTGGGGGAACCAATGAGACACCTCCAATGTTTTATCGTGTCTGGTTTCTGGTGTCGGGTTTCGATTTTGTATCCGAGATATTTGATTCCACTGGAAGTTGAGTTCGGATTTAGACATGTTGTTTAACTTATAAACTACAAAAAAATATAGAATCGGGAGATTAAGCCCTTAAATTACTGTCGTTGAAAAGTGCAGAGTTTGGTCTAGGTTTGTGGTTAATAAGTGTGACATATGCCAAAACATTTACAAATACTCGGAGTTTGTTAGAGTTGTATGTCATTCCGAAATCTATCGAATATCAAGTCTTCTTGGAACTCTGCATGTGGTGGGGGGGGGGGGGGGGGGGGGTGGTTGATTGACATTCAGTGCAGTGGAATAAGTCAGTGAGAAGCAAAGTGCTATCTCAACTACCCTTAGTGGATGGCTTTTCTTTCACACTTTGAAACGCACAAATTATTTATATTTATATTAATGTTATTTATGTTAAAGGTCTGCTGTTTTTAGTTTCTTCTGATGACTGCTTACTATACTCCCGTAGATTAGTTTAGATTATAATTAAAGAACGTAAACCACATACGTATTCTAGAGATCCATATTTTTAGTATTTTAATTTAACTGAAATCTGTTAATCTGTATAGACCTACCGAAAAAACTGTAGGCCTACATAATAAACTGTAGGCCTACATAATAAACTGTAGGCCTACCAAATAAACTGTATAGGTCTACATAATAATCTGTAGGCCTACATAATAAACTGTAGGCCTACCTAATAAACTGTAAAGGCCTACATTATAAACTGTAGTCTTACATAATAAACTGCAGGCCTACATAATAAACTGTAGGCCTACCTAATAAACTGTAGGCCTACCTAATAAACTGTAGGCCTACCTAATAAACTGTAGGCCTACCTAATAAACTGTAGGCCTAACAAATAAACTGTATAGGCTTAAATAATAAACTGTAGGCCTACATAATAAACTGTATAGGCTACATAACAAACTGTAGGCCTACCTAATAAACTGTATAGGTCTACATAATAAACTGTAGTCCTACATAATAAACTGTAGGCCTACATAATAAACTGTAGTCCTACATAATAAACTATAGGCCTACATAATAAACTGTAGGCCTACCTAATAAACTGTATAGGCTTACATAACAAACTGTAGGCCTACCTAATAAACTGTAGTCCTACATAATAAACTATAGGCCTACATAATAAACTGTAGGCCTACCTAATAAACTGTATAGGTCTACATAATAAACTGTAGGCCTACATAATAAACTGTAGGCCTACCTAATAAACTGTAGGCCTAACAAATAAACTGTATAGTCCTACATAACAAACTGTAGGCCTACCTAATAAACTGTATAGGTCTACATAATAAACTGTAGTCCTACATAATAAACTGTAGTCCTACATAATAAACTGTAGGCCTACATAATAAACTGTAGGCCTACATAATAGACTGTAGGTTTACCTAATAAACTGTAGGCCTACCAAATAAATTGTATAGGTCTACATAATAAACTGTAGGGCTACCTAATAAACTGTAGGCCTACCTAATAAACTGTAGGCCTACCAAATAAACTGTATAGGTCTACATAATAAACTGTAGGCCTACCTAATAAACTGTAGGCCTACCTAATAAACTGTAGGCCTAACAAATAAACTGTATAGGCTTAAATAATAAACTGTAGGCCTACATAATAAACTGTATAGGCTACATAACAAACTGTAGGCCTACCTAATAAACTGTATAGGTCTACATAATAAACTGTAGTCCTACATAATAAACTGTAGGCCTACATAATAAACTGTAGGCCTACCTAATAAACTGTATAGGCTTACATAACAAACTGTAGGCCTACCAAATAAACTGTATAGGTCTACACAATAAACTGTAGGCCTACCTAATAAACTGTAGGCCTACCTAATAAACTGTAGGCCTACCTAATAAACTGTATGCCTACCTAATAAACTGTAGGCCTACCTAATAAACTGTAGGCCTACCAAATAAACTGTATAGGCTTACATAATAAACTGTAGGCCTACATAATAAACTGTAGGCCTACCTAATAAACTGTAGGCCTACCTAATAAACTGTATAGGCTTACATAATAAACTGTAGGCCTACATAATAAACTGTATAGGCTTACATAATAAACTGTAGGCCTACATAATAAACTGTATAGGCTTACATAACAAACTGTAGGCCTACCTAATAATCTGTATAGGTCTACATAATAAACTGTAGTCCTACATAATAAACTGTAGGCCTACCTAATAAACTGTAGGCCTACCTAATAAACTGTATAGGCTTACATAATAAACTGTAGGCCTACATAATAAACTGTATAGGCTTACATAACAAACTGTAGGCCTACCTAATAATCTGTATAGGTCTACATAATAAACTGTAGTCCTACATAATAAACTGTAGGCCTACCTAATAAACTGTAGGCCTACCTAATAAACTGTAGGCCTACCTAATAAACTGTATGCCTACCTAATAAACTGTAGGCCTACCTAATAAACTGTAGGCCTACCAAATAAACTGTATAGGCTTACATAATAAACTGTAGGCCTACATAATAAACTGTATAGGCTTACATAACAAACTGTAGGCCTACCTAATAATCTGTATAGGTCTACATAATAAACTGTAGTCCTATATAATAAACTGTAGGCCTACCTAATAAACTGTAGGCCTACCTAATAAACTGTAGGCCTACCAAATAAACTGTATAGGTCTACATAATAAACTGTAGGCCTACCAAATAAACTGTATAGGTCTACATAATAAACTGTAGGCCTACCTAATAAACTGTAGGCCTAACAAATAAACTGTATAGGTCTACATAATAAACTGTAGGCCTACCTAATAAACTGTAGGCCTAACAAATAAACTGTAGTCCTACATAATAAACTGTAGGCCTACCTAATAAACTGTAGGCCTAACAAATAAACTGTAGTCCTACATAATAAACTGTAGGCCTACCTTATAAACTGTATAGGTCTACCGAATAAACTGTAGGCCTACCAAATAAACTGTATAGGTCTACATAATAAACTGTAGGCCTACCTAATAAACTGTATAGGTCTACATAATAAACTGTAGTCCTACATAATAAACTGTAGGCCTACCTAATAAACTGTAGGCCTACCAAATAAACTGTATAGGTCTACATAATAAACTGTAGGCCTACCTTATAAACTGTATAGGTCTACATAATAAACTGTAGTCCTACATAATAAACTGTAGGCCTACATAATAAACTGTAGTCCTACATAATAAACTGTAGGCCTACCAAATAAACTGCATAGGTCTACATAATAAACTGTAGGCCTACATAATAAACTGTAGTCCTACATATTAAACTGTAGGCCTACCTAATAAACTGTAGGCCTACCTAATAAACTGTAGGCCTACCAAATAAACTGTATAGGTCTACATAATAAACTGTAGGCCTACCTTATAAACTGTATAGGTCTACATAATAAACTGTAGGCCTACCAAATAAACTGTATAGGTCTACATAATAAACTGTAGGCCTACCTAATAAACTGTAGGCCTACCTAATAAACTGTATAAGTCTACATAATAAACTGTAGGCCTACATAATAAACTGTAGGCCTACCAAATAAACTGTATAGGTCTACATAATAAACTGTAGGCCTACCAAATAAACTGTATAGGTCTACATAATAAACTGTAGGCCTACATAATAAACTGTAGGCCTACCTAATAAACTGTAGGCCTACCAAATAAACTGTATAGGTCTACATAATAAACTGTAGGCCTACCTTATAAACTGTAGGCCTACCTAATAAACTGTATGCCTACCTAATAAACTGTAGGCCTACCAAATAAACTGTATAGGTCTACATAATAAACTGTAGGCCTACATAATAAACTGTAGGCCTACATAATAAACTGTAGGCCTACCAAATAAACTGTTTAGGTCTACATAATAAACTGTAGGCCTACCTTATAAACTGTATAGGTCTACATAATAAACTGTAGGCCTACCAAATAAACTGTATAGGTCTACATAATAAACTGTAGGCCTACCTAATAAACTGTAGGCCTACCTAATAAACTGTATAGGTCTACATAATAAACTGTAGGCCTACATAATAAACTGTAGTCCTACATAATAAACTGTAGGCCTACCTAATAAACTGTAGTCCTACATAATAAACTGTAGGCCTACCAAATAAACTGTATAGGCTTAAATAATAAACTGTAGTCCTACATAATAAACTGTAGGCCTACATAATAAACTGTAGGCCTACCTAATAAACTGTATAGGCTTACATAACATACTGTAGGCCTACCTAATAAACTGTATAGTTCTACATAAAAAACAGTAGTCCTACATAATAAACTGTAGGCCTACATAATAAACTGTGGGCCTACATAATAAACTGTAGGCCTACATAATAAACTGTATAGGCTTACATAATAAACTGTAGGCCTACATAATAAACTGTAGGCCTACATAATAAACCAACTAACAAGAAACGATAACGATATATCTAGAAATGACTCAGCTGTCATTGAATTTGCTGCAACAAAACTCCAATCAATGGCCTGGACTTGGCAGCAACTTATTGTACAACAGCAGCGGTAACGTCCAATGATATGGTGATTTGAATATATGAGTTACTTCACTTTTCGAAGATTTCAAAGTCACTTTGAGTCACAGCCGCATAATCTGGATGATTGTTAAACGTGACTACAATATAACATATGGGTATGTATGTATACAATTAATTAATATTACTTAAAAACTAATTACGTACATTGATTAATTATCAGATTAATTCAATCAGCTGTTGACCCCAAAGAATAAACCGAAGTACTTGCACTCTTGCCAATAATATTCACACAACATGGAATTAATACACATTAATTTTCTGTTTACTTGCTTAATTAATTTAGTCCATTCTAATTTCTATGGTTGTATTCGTTTTCGTTTAATGATAAACCCGTAGTCATAATTTGCGGGGCCTATTCTGGTTCAATTGTTTCTTTGTATAAATCTACTTTGGTGCCAAACTTGTTCAGATAAACGCTATTAACACGGGGCCCTAGCAGGTTCAGCGCACGAGGGCCCCCCAACCCTAGCGTTCTTTGGCAACAACCAATAGGCGCATTCCATTCTACCCGTGGCCTACCCATGTTACGGTTGCTGCGGTATTCCTGTGTCAGACCTGTAAACCTTCTGGCACACAACAACTATTTAACACGACGTAGAATCAACTCCAACTAATGTTCGAAACGCAAGTTTTTTTTGGCGGTGTTGGAGTTTGGAAAGTTTTCCAACTGGCAGAGACTGACCTTGTCTGTTCCAACAATTTCGTGGGACCAACATGGTAAGTTGAACACTGGCAGACTGCTTCCTGGCAACCCGCGCCTACTTTTTCCGCCAAGCTCAGAACCGCCTAGCCAACTTTTTTACCTTACTTAAATTATATTACATATAAATGTGTTATATTTTGTAACTGTTTAAATATTTGTCACTTAGATTAATATAAGGTAATAATTTATAATACAGTTTTTACTTTAAAAATTAACCACTGCTCATTTACTAATTAGTGTAGTAGACTTTACTGTACAGCGTTAATGTATGTTGTAAGGCCCATGTGAAGAATACCAGACTTTCTGCCGTTATATTTCACTTTGCAGTTACCCCCATGTGAAGAATACCAGGTTTTCACCAAAACCACAGGTTACAGAAGGGCTGAATCTAACCAAAACAATAAACGAATTAGTATATGTACAGGTTATAAGACAGAAATAAGCGCTAGAACACACTTAATAAAGATAAATTAAAAAAAATAAAAAATCTTCATATATAAAATTCCAATAAAAAGTCGACCGAAAAGTGAAATCCTGGTATTCTTCACATGGGCGGGTTGTAATGTAATTAGATATTAAATTTTATTTCAAAATTTACAAATTAATAAACACTGTTATTATTAATTAATATCCAGTGGTTATCTCTCAGAATAGCGGGGTTAAATCATCTGAAATTGTTTCGTAATTTGAGAGTTTTAAAATCCAACTAAAATGCATACGTGTGTAGTAAAGTAATTTGCAGTGTTATTATCCTCGTTGCTATATTTGAACTCATTCGTTTAACCAAGCCACTCGGATCAGCAAACTGTAATGTGATACTTTACAGACATAATGTTCGTATAGTTATTTCCGAGTGTGACATTACATACCACAGAAACACAGACATGGTGAAACAATGCTCGGGACGGAATCAAATTGCATCCCTGAAAATAGACTCAAATAACAGCTGATTACTCTCAGAAATAAAACTGAACCCCGCTTCCATTGACGTTAGAATAACGTGCCACTGTAACCTGCTTCTTTCAATTAATTGATGATTATTAGCCAAGACGAGATATTAATTCACTGAGATTGCATTTGCGTTCAGCCACCCCCCACCCCCACCATGTCTCATTAAACTGTTATCTGAGATTAAGTTTACAGTACATCCTCGGTTAGTTGTACATTCAATTAATTTATCGTTAACTTTATTACCCACAGGATGAATTCCATCCGTTTATCGAAGCGTTGTTACCGCATGTTCGGTCCTTCTCCTACACCTGGTTCAACCTACAGGCCCGGAAGAGGAAATACTTTAAGAAACACGAAAGGAGATTAACTCCAGACGAGGAAAGAAGAATCAAAGATGAGATTCAGAATGAGAAGGTTAGTAATTATGTAATGTACCGGTGCTATAAAGTCATATTATGATTATGAATATATTATTATGACAAATTTAAATCAACATATTACTGTTAATATACTCTTTTTCCTATCATATCAATATAAAATGGTAAATGTCATGTAAGTTGATCCTTTAGAGGACAGTAATGCTGCTAAAGTATTACATTACTACATTATTACATATTACAGTGTTGGATGGAAAGTAGATGCCTTATCAACAAACTTTTTATTTCTGAGTGAGACAATTAATTTTTGTTTCCTGTTGAAAAGATTACGGAATGTATACATCCAGAAATATAACTTAACTAATTGACGTAACTTATGATATAGATTTTCAATTTTCATCCTTTTTGTTATGAATATTTTATTAGAAATTGCGTTTTCCCTAAAAAAGGCCCCGTAAGTACTTCTTCCACCCTTTTAATCTTCACCCCCACTCACACTTGCTGGCTGCTGGGTTAGGCTTCATCTGCACTTTATAGAGAGAGTTCTATTCTGGTATGTTTGTTCAAGTTTTTGAGCCCTTTCTGCAACGTGTTGGGTCTTCTTTCTGAAACTGCTTATAATTGTTTTCAAACATGAAGATATCATTTGTGCCTTGGAGTGATGGAGAATAAACTGTATTAATGGTTTCTTTCATAGGTTTCGCCGACTAATTTTCTATTATATATTTTTACACTTCTAGTTTATATTACCATTGTTTACTTTAATAAATTGTTGTTTGATTTATTTATCAGCCGTCATATTTCATTATGATCTCATATTTAAACTTTTTCGTTTTAGCAAATCGAAGTGAAAACGAAATGGGCCAGTCGGTTGTTGGCGAAACTTCGAAAGGACATCCGGCCGGAATCCCGGGAGGAATTCGTTCTATCCGTTACCGGGAAGAAGGGACAGATGCCGTGCGTGATCAGTAACGCGGATCAGAAGGGGAAGATGAGACGGATAGACTGTCTGAGACAAGCTGACAAGGTGAGTTACTGAAGAGTATAGAAGGATAGGGTGTGTGGAACATGCTGATAAAGGACGGTTTCTGAAACTGCAAAAACTCTGATGTTGTCCAGGAACAAATTGTTCTGGACCGATTAGATCTGCTTCCATTATGTTAATACTGACGTATTTATACTTTGTCACAGAGTTCAATCTCTTTACTAAATTAATCTTTAGGTCTGGCGACTGGATCTCGTTATGGTGATCCTGTTTAAAGGGATTCCTCTAGAAAGCACAGACGGAGAGCGTCTGGTAAAGTCCCCGTCCTGCACTCAACCACATCTGTGCGTCAACCCGTACCATATCAGCGTCACAGTTAGAGAGCTGGATCTATACCTCGCCAACTTCATGTATCTCCAAAGCAGAAGTGAGTTATTTAATTATCTTTCAAATACAAGAATTATTGATATTTTGCATTATTTAATATCTCATGCTTAAATCTGTAAGAAGAACACCTAAAAATTATGAATTTCACATAAACGCGTCCCCATCACATTTAAGTCTATAGATAACAGGTTAACACGCCCATAACAACTCCCAATACACTATAGTTCACCTGTTACACACACAACTCAGGCGCCCATCTCAACTAAACGGCCCCCCATTCTAGTATTATTCTTACGACCACTCACACCACTTACAGTTAAGGGCCCCATTGTGATGTCCTATAAAGAATTTGTCCGCTATCCGTCCAACACAGATCATTTCCCCTTCCACGCAGGGCATGGGAAAGTTTTCGGCGTCTTCCAAGGCGGCGATCTACTGCATATACAACTCGCACAGTTTAGTTACATTTTAATGACGCGAATAATATTTTTTGGCCCTATCATTGTATTGTTGATGTGTAGGGCTCGCTATTATTATATATCACTAATGAGAGAACATTTTGTTGTCTTTGCCAAACTTCTAACAATGGATTTACCTAGTCGCAAGGAATTCCTATTTGGCATAAATTCGTACTAATATCTACCATCAATATTGATTGTGGATGGCGATGTAACAAAATCTAAAATACAATTTTTCCGATGGGAAATAACTTTAGAATATGAATAATAACTAATCTATTATCATTTTTATATCAAATGTACTCCATCACTGATACTAATAACGTTTTCAAACTTTCTCATCCATAGACGACGGCCTGTTAGACCAGGAGATTAAACACCAACTCCTCCCTTCTATGGACAGCTTCTCCTCTACTGGAGTGTTTACTGTTCCAGAATTGATGAGAGTAACAAGTGGTAAGTCACAAACTTCAACCTTCGGTCTGTTTGTATAGCTCACTGTCTGTTTGTATAGCTCACTGTCTGTTTGTATAGCTCACATAATATAAAGCTCATAAAACCAATATGTATCAATCCTACCATATACATTATTGTTGCATTGCATTGCCACATCTTCTGTATGACTGACCTTTCAAGACATTTCAAGAATATCAATGACCAACCCTACGTTTCCTGTAATTTTGACAGCTGTCATAGGCTAATATGTTTTATAATAGAAGTGGCCGGGGCAAAATTCATTCGTCGTATCTGCAGGGTAACGCTGGATCTTATCAATAATATTATCCTAGGTGGTATCGGAAATGGTGTGCAAAACCCCATTAGTAAAATTAGGATTCAATCTTATGCCGTGAACCCTGTTTAGCGTCGTGGTGTACTTTACCATACCGGTACGTTTGATGGAGTTCAGCAGGATAGTATACAACAAGTGTGTCTCTGATGAAATTTAAACTAATTCATCTGTTCACCGTGATGTAATTATTTGGTCCGTTTAAATTTATTACATATTGATTAGTTAAATGATATAATGAATGTATATAATTATTCCTATATTGTTTCAGTTTCGATTGTACAACAGATTCCGACCCCCTACCCAGGGGAGGCAGACCCAACTCCATACTTCCCCTACACCGAGCCGCCAATCAAACAGGCGAGAGTGATGAGTAACCACCATCTGGGGGGCGGCCCCCCAGCTAAACGGATAAAACAAGGTGAGTAGTGAAGGTTGGAGGGTTTATTTTAGGCTTTATTAAAGTTGCTACCAACAAAACTGATGTAGTTAGTGCCCCCCCCCCCCCCCCCCCCTTCTGTGCTATATTATGTAACAGTCAAGAGAGAGCAATTATTCAGTGTTTCGTTTTTTTACGTTCATCAATAAATCTACATTACCATCAGATATTGAAAAGAAATGGAGATGAAAAAAATTTCATTTATGTTAATATGAAAGTTTAAAAATGTAAAAATGTTTGCTTTTAAATCGAAATTAAAAATATAAAAACCTAATTATCATCAGTTCCCCCCCCCCCCCCCCCCCCCCCCCCCCGTCTTGGCATTGTGGTAACTTATTTCCTTTTACGCGCTTTCCTGCAAAATAGACAGAATTGAATAGTTTGTCTTAATATTTTCCGATTACAGAACTTGGCGAGGAATACATGGAACTGGGCCAGGACCGACTAGTTAACGTCTACCAGACCCCCTCGGGTCTACCACCAGGTCACTGGGTGGCCAGCAGCAGCGGCCATCTGCCCCCCAACGTAATCCGGATCGAGAAGCCCCCGCCTAGCTACTCGCACATCGCTGGGCCCCCCGCCCCCGGACAGATGGTGGACCCCGGGGGAACTATGGTTGCCATGGTGGGTGCCGCCCCCTCGATACCTGGGCAACAACAGAGCGTCATTAGGATGGCCGGAGGTGGAGGTGGGTTGATATTCGTTATTAATTAATTTATTAATGGTAGTCATTTTCGGCCTACTAAAAATAAATATTTTTGACTACATTTTAACAGGAAAATCACTAAAAATATTCAGTTTCCACTTACTCTTTTATTAATTGTCAATAAATAATGGAAAGGATCAGGTTACAGTTGCATGTTATTCTAACCAAAACAATAAGTGAGATTCAATAGAACACGTTAGTTATATTTTTTGATGATAAAAATAATTCATTTTAGTGTAATTTTAGTGACAAAATTTAGTGGAAAAAAACATTTATTTAATAGAAAAAGCAATTGATTTAGTTACAAATAATGCTTAAATTAATTATTAACATTTTTTAATATTCACTATATTGAATTTTATATTTAACGTATTTATCCCCCATACCCTATAGTTAACATATTATATTCGGCGTACATTATGGTTATAATATATTACTGTATTTTTATTACCTTTTTGTAATAAGATACTGTATACAGTATATTGATTAACCTCACTTCTTTCTACAGGTTATTTCGCCAGCCCTAACGTCGTCTCCCACAGCTCAGCTCCCCCTAGCGGCAACCTACAACACATACAGATGGTGCAGGCTCCCGCCCAGCCACCCACCAGCTACCACCGTCTGCAGGCCCTGCCGGGTGGCCAGACACTCCACGGGGTCCTCCATGGCGACCAGATGACGGAGTATCTTCACGCGGCGTCAACCAATCAGGAGCTGTTGACCCACCAACAGGGACTCACTCAACACATAATGCTGGGACCCTCCGACATACATACTATAAGGTACGGAAGGCTGATATATACCCGGTAGTTGTGTGTCTGCTGTCACTTTCCATCTATTCACATAACAATTTATCTGATTAATCAATAATTTAAATATGAAACTGAAGACTTAAATATTGCATAGATAGAAAGGATGCAGTTTTATTGAAGTATTCAATTTTATTAGATAACCTGATAAAAACGGGCTGTTCGCTCAATATATAAATATTAATTGTTAATATTTAACATCATTCTGTTATATTCTTAAATTACCAATGTAATATTTGTATTTTAGAACCGAAGATTTGAAAAGTCCAGGGGGTTCTAAGTTCTACGACATCCCCAGCTCCATGATGCCCCCTCTGCCCCCGCCCCCCATGGCTCGCCCGGTGGTGATCGCGGAGAATATATCGCCCCCTCTATCCACCGGTGTACACGAAGTCAAACATGAAACTAATTACAAATGTAAGTCCAAATAACATCATTCTGTTTTAAATTCAAAAACATATGAAAGGTGATGATTTTAATTCGACCAACAGTATATATTTTATAGACTCAATGTCAGAATTAATTGGCAGCCATCAGTGTATGGTTAGAATTATACTAAGGCCGTATTCCAAATGTATTGGTGTGTAGGAAGCCAATATAGGTGAATTAGCCATAGTACTAGGGTAACTGGCCACGCACAAAGGATTGATAGCTTATGGTTTTGCTGCGTGGCCTATTATATTACTTAAATTTATTATCACATCACATTAAATTCTGCACAAATTCAACACAAATAATATCACATTAAAATCAATCAGTGAAAATTGTTATATAATTTTTACAATGAAAAATAAATATTTTTAGTCGGAAATTACATATTTTTCCTTTTAATTTTTAAACTATTAATTATTGTTGTTATATAGATGTTGTTAACCTCTGAATTTCTTTGCAGACGAGTCCGATTACCAGCCAACTCGGAATAATGACTCACCGGTAACCGCGATAATGACGTCACCATTCGTCACGTTATCCCGCCCCACAGGTCCGGATGCCTACACCTCGCTGAGTTCGCACCATAGCAACGAAACTTTATTCCAATACTCCGAACAGGCAAGTACTATCTGTATGTGTGTCTGTGTATGTCAAAAAAATATTTGGTAAACTGAAAATCGGCAACTCGAAGGGTCCTCTCTCTTGGGTGTTACCTGTGTTGTAGTGAGGGTGTCATACTAACTCCCAAGGGTTTTTAATCTGTAACTATGCAACCCTTAGTAACGGGAATTAGAGTTAAGAATTCATTAAATTTCCTTACAGTTGATGGCCGATGGGTCGAACGACAACCAGATACTCTACACCCAGTTGCTACCGGATAGTTATACCCTAGACCCATCCGTTGCAATGCTACACAATAACAACCTCCCCCCTCACCCCGACGCCGCTATGGGTCTGTCTCGGTACTCGGACAGTATAGACCCGGCTACGGGTGTGACCCTGTTGGGTAACGTGTCCCATATACCCGACGGTGGGTTCAACCCTCCCCAATATCCACCCGAGGAGCACGGCAGGAAACTCGAGCCAATCAAAGAGGAGTTTGTTCGTTGCCCTAGCAACTCTCCGGGTGTCCGAGACCAGCCAATCAGGAACGGCCAATCCCCGAGTGAATCGTATAATAAACCGGAAGTTGGACATATGACGTCATTGGATAAAAGCGATATTATTGCAGTTGCAGCCCGATCCAGTGAGTAAATATAACCAGTTGATATACTGTATTTAATTAGGGGGGGGGGGGGGAGGGGTAGCACCCCCAAATTGAACCTCACATTTTTGTGTCTCTGGTCCATAAAATTGGGTGAAAATTATTTTTTGTGCAACTAAACATCGTCTGGACTGTGCCAGAATAACCAAACCAAATATCTTTTAAATGGGCCCAAAAATGGCTCCGTAATGGCCAAAATGGCCATTTTGCGCCAAGGGCAATTTCTCCACCAATATTTGGTGAAATTTGTCGAAATTTGGAACATAGGTTCAGAAGAACCCTGCATCCAATCCTTCTGAACAAATTTTGCCTCAAATGGTCTGGAGCCTTTTTAGAACAAAAAGGCCCCAAAAAAGGGCTTTTCTTTCTTTATTTTTCTGTGTTCAACAATTACTTTGTCAAAAATGAATCAAATTCAACGAAATTTTTCATGCTTGCTAAACATATAACATAGTAAAACAACTTTCTAGCAATTTTATTCATATCTGTACCGTGAGAGCCTTTTTTATGAAAAGGGCCCCGTACAATTGTAAAATATAGTGCTGCTCGAAGGCTTTTCAAAATCAAACTAGCTCTTACATTTTGGGTAATAACTTGAGTTTGAGAAAAGATATGAGAAAACTGCTTGCAGATTTGAAATCTCCATTAAATTAGGCACATGATAGAATAAAAAAAACATTTTTGTCAATTTCCAAATTAGGGGGGTGCTATCCCCCCCCCCCCCCCCCACCTCCCCTTAAGCGTTTAAAACCCCGATAAGTTGACATAAATAATGTAACAAAATTACGTACACCAAACAATGTGTGAGAAGGATCACTATTCAACGTTTAAGATACTCGTTTATTTATGTAAACTTCCTTCGCTGCGCTCGTTCGGTACATAAACACACTAGCTTCCCAAACCTAACTTAGCTTCTAACTTCACTTAACTTAACTTCTGTTTCCAGCGTTACCGGATAACATTTCCCCGACCTACACCGAGGAGGTAGTGCTGACCCAGGGTCCGGAACCCTCGGAGACGGTTGCCATAGAGATACAGGAGTTTAGCCAGGAGCAAACATCGTTCCCGCTCAATGAGGAAGTTGTCACAGAAACTTCGGAACAAAATAGCCAGAGTGTAGAAGAGAAGGATGTGTAACTGTGTGAACCGGCTACGGGAATATTAAAACGGATACATAGTGATTCATTCTACTTTTGCCACAACTTTTTTTCCTTATTGTGCTAATTATAACTTTAAATCATAGTGGTGATAATTATTGTAGCCATTAAGAATAAATTATACCAAATTAGTAAAATTGAGAATGTTTAGAGACGATAGAACTTTACTGCTTTAACCCTATTAGTACCAGGCTATAAAATGATGTACAAATACCGCGGGGGGGGGGGGGGGGGGTAATATGACATTCCCCCCCCCCCCCCTCCCACTCTAAAATCTACAAATATTAACGAAAACGTCAGATTTTTTGTTTTTACATAGATTT
>JAUCBJ010007384.1:0-61622 GCA_032718475.1 Nemertoderma westbladi
GAGTTCATTCTATCTAACCATTGGAATCTATTGAGATTCCATTCTATCTAACAATTGGAATCCATTGAGAGTTCATTCTATCTAACAATTGGAATCCATTGAGAGTTCATTCTATCTAACAATTGGAATCCATTGAGAGTTCATTCTATCTAACAATTGGAATCTATTGAGAGTTCATTCTATTTAACAATTGGAATCTATTGAGAGTTCATTCTATCTAACAATTGGAATCCATTGAGAGTTCATTCTATCTAACAATTGGAATCCATTGAGAGTTCATTCTATCTAACCATTGGAATCCATTGAGAGTTCATTCTATCTAACCATTGGAATCCATTGAGAGTCCATTCTATCTAACAATTGGAATCTATTGAGAGTCCATTCTATCTAACAATTGGAATCTATTGAGAGTTAATTCTATCTAACCATTGGAATCTATTGAGAGTTCATTCTATCTAACCATTGGAATCTATTGAGAGTCCATTCTATCTAACAATTGGAATCTATTGAGATTCCATTCTATCTAACAATTGGAATCCATTGAGAGTTCATTCTATCTAACCATTGGAATCTATTGAGAGTTCATTCTATCTAACCATTGGAATCTATTGAGAGTTAATTCTATCTAACCATTGGAATTCATTGAGAGTTCATTGTATCTAACCATTGGAATCTATTGAGAGTTCATTATATCTAACAATTGGAATCTATTGAGAGTTCATTCTATCTAACAATTGGAATCTATTGAGAGTTCATTATATCTAACAAATTGAATCTATTGAGAGTTCATTCTATCTAACCATTGGAATCCATTTAGAGTTAATTCTATCTAACCATTGGAATCCATTGAGAGTTCATTTTATCTAACCATTGGAATCTATTGAGAGTCCATTCTATCTAACAATTGGAATCTATTGAGAGTTAATTCTATCTAACCATTGGAATCTATTGAGAGTTCATTCTATCTAACCATTGGAATCTATTGAGAGTCCATTCTATCTAACAATTGGAATCTATTGAGATTCCATTCTATCTAACAATTGGAATCCATTGAGAGTTCATTCTATCTAACCATTGGAATCTATTGAGAGTTCATTCTATCTAACCATTGGAATCTATTGAGAGTTAATTCTATCTAACCATTGGAATTCATTGAGAGTTCATTGTATCTAACCATTGGAATCTATTGAGAGTTCATTCTATCTAACAATTGGAATCTATTGAGAGTTCATTCTATCTAACAATTGGAATCTATTGAGAGTTCATTATATCTAACAAATTGAATCTATTGAGAGTTCATTCTATCTAACCATTGGAATCCATTTAGAGTTAATTCTATCTAACCATTGGAATCCATTGAGAGTTCATTTTATCTAACCATTGGAATCTATTGAGAGTTCATTCTATCTAACCAATGGAATCTATTGAGAGTTCATTCAATCTAACAATTGGAATCTATTGAGAGTTCATTATATCTAACAAATTGAATCTATCGAGAGTTCATTCTATCTAACCAATGGAATCTATTGAGAATTAGTTCATTCTATCTAACCATTGGAATCTATTGAGAGTTCATTCTATCTAACAATTGGAATCTATTGAGAGTTCATTCTATCTAACAAATTGAATCTATTGAGAGTTCATTCTATCTAACAATTGGAATCTATTGAGAGTTCATTCTATCTAACAAATTGAATCTATTGAGAGTTCATTCTATCTAACCATTGGAATCTATTGAGAGTACATTCTATCTAACCATTGGGATCCATTGAGAGTTCATTTTATCTAACCATTGGAATCTATTGAGATTCCATTCTATCTAACAATTGGAATCTATTGTGAGTTCATTCTATCTAACCATTGGAATCTATTGAGAGTTCATTCTATCTAACCATTGGAATCTATTGAGATTCCATTCTATCTAACAATTGGAATCCATTGAGAGTTCATTCTATCTAACAATTGGAATCTATTGAGAGTTCATTCTATCTAACCATTGGAATCTATTGAGATTCCATTCTATCTAACAATTGGAATCTATTGAGAGTTCATTCTATCTAACCATTGGAATCTATTGAGAGTTCATTCTATCTAACCATTGGAATCTTTTGAGATTCCATTCTATCTAACAATTGGAATCCATTGAGAGTTCATTCTATCTAACAATTGGAATCTATTGAGAGTTCATTCTATCTAACCATTGGAATCTATTGAGATTCCATTCTATCTAACAATTGGAATCCATTGAGAGTTCATTCTATCTAACAATTGGAATCTATTGAGAGTTCATTCTATCTAACCATTGGAATCTATTGAGATTCCATTCTATCTAACAATTGGAATCCATTGAGAGTTCATTCTATCTAACAATTGGAATCTATTGAGAGTTCATTCTATCTAACCATTGGAATCTATTGAGATTCCATTCTATCTAACAATTGGAATCCATTGAGAGTTCATTCTATCTAACAATTGGAATCTATTGAGAGTTCATTCTATCTAACCATTGGAATCTATTGAGATTCCATTCTATCTAACAATTGGAATCCATTGAGAGTTCATTCTATCTAACAATTGGAATCTATTGAGAGTTATTCCATTCTAACTAACAATTGGAATCTATTGAGAGTTCATTCTATCTAACCATTGGAATCTATTGAGAGTTCATTCTATCTAACCATTGGAATCTATTGAGAGTTCATTCTATCTAACAATTGGAATATATTGAGATTCCATTCTATCTAACAATTGGAATCTATTGAGAGTTAATTCTATCTAACAATTGGAATCTATTGAGATTCCATTCTATCTAACAATTGGAATCTATTGAGAGTTCATTCTATCTCACCATTGGAATCTATTGAGAGTTCATTCTATCTAACAATTGGAATCTATTGAGAGTTCATTCTATCTAACAATTGGAATCTATTGAGATTCCATTCTATCTAACCAATGGAATCTATTGAGAGTTCATTCTATCTAACCATTGGAATCCATTGAGAGTTCATTCTATCTAACCATTGGAATCCATTGATAGTTCATTCTATCTCACCATTGGAATCTATTGAGAGTTCATTATATCTAACCATTGGAATCTATCGAGAGTTCATTCTATCTAACCATTGGAATCTATTGAGAGTTCATTCTATCTAACAATTGGAATCTATTGAGAGTTCATTCTATCTAACCATTGGAATCTATTGAGAGTTCATTCTATCTAACCATTGGAATCTATTGAGAGTTCATTCTATCTAACCATTGGAATCTATTGAGAGTTCATTCTATCTAACAATTGGAATCTATTGAGAGTTCATTCTATCTAACAATTGGAATCTATTGAGAGTTCATTCTATCTAACAATTGGAATCTATTGAGAGTTCATTCTATCTAACCAATGGAATCTATTGAGAGTTCATTCTATCTAACAATTGGAATCTATTGATAGTTCATTCTATCTAACCATTGGAATCTATTGAGAGTTCATTCTATCTAACCATTGGAATCTATTGAGAGTTCATTCTATCTAACCAATGGAATCTATTGAGAGTTCATTCTATCTAACAATTGGAATCTATTGATAGTTCATTCTATATCTAACCATTGGAATCTATTGAGAGTTCATTCTATCTAACAATTGGAATCTATTGAGAGTCCATTCTATCTAACAATTGGAATCTATTGAGAGTTCATTCTATCTAACAAATTGAATCTATTGAGAGTTCATTCTATCTAACAATTGGAATCTATTAAGAGTTCATTCTATCTAACAATTGGAATCCATTGAGAGTTCATTCTATCTAACAATTGGAATATATTGAGAGTTCATTCTATCTAACCAATGGAATCTATTGAGAGTTCATTCTATCTAACAAATTGAATCTATTGAGAGTTCATTCTATCTAACAATTGGAATCTATTGAGAGTTCATTCTATCTAACAATTGGAATCCATTGAGAGTTCATTCTATCTAACCATTGGAATCTATTGAGAGTTCATTCTATCTAACAATTGGAATCTATTGAGAGTTAGTTCATTCTATCTAACAATTGGAATCTATTGAGAGTTAGTTCATTCTATCTAACAATTGGAATCTATTGAGAGTCCATTCTATCTAACCATTGGAATCTATTGAGAGTTCATTCTATCTAACCATTGGAATCTATTGAGAGTTCATTCTATCTAACAATTGGAATCCATTGAGAGTTCATTCTATCTAACAATTGGAATCTATTGAGAGTTCATTCTATCTAACCATTGGAATCTATTGAGATTCCATTCTATCTAACAATTGGAATCCATTGAGAGTTCATTCTATCTAACAATTGGAATCTATTGAGAGTTAGTCCATTCTATCTAACAATTGGAATCTATTGAGAGTTCATTCTATCTAACCATTGGAATCTATTGAGAGTTCATTCTATCTAACCATTGGAATCTATTGAGAGTTCATTCTATCTAACAATTGGAATATATTGAGATTCCATTCTATCTAACAATTGGAATCTATTGAGAGTTAATTCTATCTAACAATTGGAATCTATTGAGATTCCATTCTATCTAACAATTGGAATCTATTGAGAGTTCATTCTATCTCACCATTGGAATCTATTGAGAGTTCATTCTATCTAACAATTGGAATCTATTGAGAGTTCATTCTATCAAACAATTGGAATCTATTGAGATTCCATTCTATCTAACCAATGGAATCTATTGAGAGTTCATTCTATCTAACCATTGGAATCCATTGAGAGTTCATTCTATCTAACCATTGGAATCCATTGATAGTTCATTCTATCTCACCATTGTAATCTATTGAGAGTTCATTCTATCTAACCATTGGAATCTATCGAGAGTTCATTCTATCTAACCATTGGAATCTATTGAGAGTTCATTCTATCTAACAATTGGAATCTATTGAGAGTTCATTCTATCTAACCATTGGAATCTATTGAGAGTTCATTCTATCTAACCATTGGAATCTATTGAGAGTTCATTCTATCTAACCATTGGAATCTATTGAGAGTTCATTCTATCTAACAATTGGAATCTATTGAGAGTTCATTCTATCTAACAATTGGAATCTATTGAGAGTTCATTCTATCTAACAATTGGAATCTATTGAGAGTTCATTCTATCTAACCAATGGAATCTATTGAGAGTTCATTCTATCTAACAATTGGAATCTATTGATAGTTCATTCTATCTAACCATTGGAATCTATTGAGAGTTCACTCTATCTAACCATTGGAATCTATTGAGAGTTCATTCTATCTAACCAATGGAATCTATTGAGAGTTCATTCTATCTAACAATTGGAATCTATTGATAGTTCATTCTATATCTAACCATTGGAATCTATTGAGAGTTCATTCTATCTAACAATTGGAATCTATTGAGAGTCCATTCTATCTAACAATTGGAATCTATTGAGAGTTCATTCTATCTAACAAATTGAATCTATTGAGAGTTCATTCTATCTAACAATTGGAATCTATTAAGAGTTCATTCTATCTAACAATTGGAATCCATTGAGAGTTCATTCTATCTAACAATTGGAATATATTGAGAGTTCATTCTATCTAACCAATGGAATATATTGAGAGTTCATTCTATCTAACCAATGGAATATATTGAGAGTTCATTCTATCTAACAATTGGAATCTATTGAGAGTTCATTCTATCTAACAATTGGAATCCATTGAGAGTTCATTCTATCTAACCATTGGAATCTATTGAGAGTTCATTCTATCTAACAATTGGAATCTATTGAGAGTTAGTTCATTCTATCTAACAATTGGAATCTATTGAGAGTTCATTCTATCTAACAATTGGAATCTATTGAGAGTCCATTCTATCTAACCATTTGAATCTATTGAGAGTTCATTCTATCTAACCATTGGAATCTATTGAGAGTTCATTCTATCTAACAATTGGAATCTATTGAGATTCCATTCTATCTAACAATTGGAATCTATTGAGAGTTAATTCTATCTAACAATTGGAATCTGTTGAGATTCCATTCTATCTAACAATTGGAATCTATTGAGAGTTCATTCTATCTCACCATTGGAATCTATTGAGAGTTCATTCTATCTAACAATTGGAATCTATTGAGAGTTCATTCTATCTAACAATTGGAATCTATTGAGATTCCATTCTATCTAACCAATGGAATCTATTGAGAGTTCATTCTATCTAACCATTGGAATCCATTGAGAGTTCATTCTATCTAACCATTGGAATCCATTGATAGTTCATTCTATCTCACCATTGGAATCTATTGAGAGTTCATTCTATCTAACCATTGGAATCTATCGAGAGTTCATTCTATCTAACCATTGGAATCTATTGAGAGTTCATTCTATCTAACAATTGGAATCTATTGAGAGTTCATTCTATCTAACCATTGGAATCTATTGAGAGTTCATTCTATCTAATCATTGGAATCTATTGAGAGTTCATTCTATCTAACCATTGGAATCTATTGAGAGTTCATTCTATCTAACAATTGGAATCTATTGAGAGTTCATTCTATCTAACCATTGGAATCTATTGAGAGTTCATTCTATCTAACCATTGGAATCTATTGAGAGTTCATTCTATCTAACCAATGGAATCTATTGAGAGTTCATTCTATCTAACAATTGGAATCTATTGATAGTTCATTCTATATCTAACCATTGGAATCTATTGAGAGTTCATTCTATCTAACAATTGGAATCTATTGAGATTCAATTCTATCTAACCAATGGAATCTATTGAGAGTTCATTCTATCTAACAAATTGAATCTATTGAGAGTTCATTCTATCTAACAAATTGAATCTATTGAGAGTTCATTCTATCTAACCAATGGAATCTATTGAGAGTTCATTCTATCTAACAATTGGAATCTATTGAGATTCCATTCTATCTAACCAATGGAATCTATTGAGAGTTCATTCTATCTAACCAATGGAATCTATTGAGAGTTCATTCTATCTAACAATTGGAATCTATTGAGAGTTCATTCTATCTAACCAATGGAATCTATTGAGAGTTCATTCTATCTAACAAATGGAATCTATTGAGAGTTCATTCTATCTAACAATTGGAATCTATTGAGAGTTCATTCTATCTAACAATTGGAATCTATTGAGATTCCATTCTATCTAACCAATGGAATCTATTGAGAGTTCATTCTATCTAACCAATGGAATCTATTGAGAGTTCATTCTATCTAACAATTGGAATCTATTGAGAGTTCATTCTATCTAACAATTGGAATCTATTGAGATTCCATTCTATCTAACCAATGGAATCTATTGAGAGTTCATTCTATCTAACCAATGGAATCTATTGAGAGTTCATTCTATCTAACCAATGGAATCTATTGAGAGTTCATTCTATCTAACAAATTGAATCTATTGAGAGTTCATTCTATCTAACAATTGGAATCTATTGAGAGTTCATTCTATCTAACAATTGGAATCTATTGAGATTCCATTCTATCTAACCAATGGAATCTATTGAGAGTTCATTCTATCTAACCAATGGAATCTATTGAGAGTTCATTCTTTCTAACAATTGGAATCTATTGAGAGTTCATTCTATCTAACAATTGGAATCTATTGAGATTCCATTCTATCTAACCAATGGAATCTATTGAGAGTTCATTCTATCTAACCAATGGAATCTATTGAGAGTTCATTCTATCTAACCAATGGAATCTATTGAGAGTTCATTCTATCTAACAAATTGAATCTATTGAGAGTTCATTCTATCTAACAATTGGAATCTATTAAGAGTTCATTCTATCTAACAATTGGAATCTATTGAGAGTTAGTTCATTCTATCTAACAATTGGAATCTATTGAGAGTTCATTCTATCTAACAATTGGAATCCATTGAGAGTTCATTCTATCTAACAATTGGAATCTATTGAGAGTTCATTCTATTTAACAATTGGAATCTATTGAGAGTTCATTCTATCTAACAATTGGAATCTATTGATAGTTCATTCTATATCTAACCATTGGAAACCATTGAGAGTTCATTCTATCTAACCATTGGAATCTATTGAGAGTTCATTCTATCTAACAATTGGAATCCATTGAGAGTTCATTCTATCTAACCATTGGAATCCATTGAGAGTTCATTCTATCTAACCATTGGAATCCATTGAGAGTCCATTCTATCTAACAATTGGAATCTATTGAGAGTTCATTCTATCTAACAATTGGAATCTATTGAGAGTCCATTCTATCTAACAATTGGAATCTATTGAGAGTTAATTCTATCTAACCATTGGAATCTATTGAGAGTTCATTCTATCTAACCATTGGAATCTATTGAGAGTCCATTCTATCTAACAATTGGAATCTATTGAGATTCCATTCTATCTAACAATTGGAATCCATTGAGAGTTCATTCTATCTAACCATTGGAATCTATTGAGAGTTAATTCTATCTATCCATTGGAATCTATTGAGAGTTAATTCTATCTAACCATTGGAATTCATTGAGAGTTCATTGTATCTAACCATTGGAATCTATTGAGAGTTCATTCTATCTAACAATTGGACTCTATTGAGAGTTCATTCTATCTAACAATTGGAATCTATTGAGAGTTCATTATATCTAACAAATTGAATCTATTGAGAGTTCATTCTATCTAACCATTGGAATCCATTTAGAGTTAATTCTATCTAACCATTGGAATCCATTGAGAGTTCATTTTATCTAACCATTGGAATCTATTGAGAGTTCATTCTATCTAACCAATGGAATCTATTGAGAGTTCATTCAATCTAACAATTGGAATCTATTGAGAGTTCATTATATCTAACAAATTGAATCTATCGAGAGTTCATTCTATCTAACCAATGGAATCTATTGAGAATTAGTTCATTCTATCTAACCATTGGAATCTATTGAGAGTTCATTCTATCTAACAATTGGAATCTATTGAGAGTTCATTCTATCTAACAAATTGAATCTATTGAGAGTTCATTCTATCTAACAATTGGAATCTATTGAGAGTTCATTCTATCTAACAAATTGAATCTATTGAGAGTTCATTCTATCTAACCATTGGAATCTATTGAGAGTACATTCTATCTAACCATTGGAATCCATTGAGAGTTCATTTTATCTAACCATTGGAATCTATTGAGATTCCATTCTATCTAACAATTGGAATCTATTGAGAGTTCATTCTATCTAACCATTGGAATCTATTGAGAGTTCATTCTATCTAACCATTGGAATCTATTGAGATTCCATTCTATCTAACAATTGGAATCCATTGAGAGTTCATTCTATCTAACAATTGGAATCTATTGAGAGTTCATTCTATCTAACCATTGGAATCTATTGAGATTCCATTCTATCTAACCATTGGAATCTATTGAGATTCCATTCTATCTAACAATTGGAATCCATTGAGAGTTCATTCTATCTAACAATTGGAATCTATTGAGAGTTCATTCTATCTAACCATTGGAATCTATTGAGATTCCATTCTATCTAACAATTGGAATCCATTGAGAGTTCATTCTATCTAACAATTGGAATCTATTGAGAGTTCATTCTATCTAACAATTGGAATCTATTGAGAGTTCATTCTATCTAACCATTGGAATCTATTGAGATTCCATTCTATCT
Source organism: Nemertoderma westbladi (assembly GCA_032718475.1). NCBI lineage: Eukaryota > Metazoa > Xenacoelomorpha > Nemertodermatida > Nemertodermatidae > Nemertoderma > Nemertoderma westbladi. Next base: position 9,644 of record JAUCBJ010007384.1, read on the forward strand.
AACAATTGGAATCCATTGAGAGTTCATTCTATCTAACAATTGGAATCTATTGAGAGTTCATTCTATCTAACCATTGGAATCTATTGAGATTCCATTCTATCTAACAATTGGAATCCATTGAGAGTTCATTCTATCTAACAATTGGAATCTATTGAGAGTTCATTCTATCTAACCATTGGAATCTATTGAGATTCCATTCTATCTAACAATTGGAATCCATTGAGAGTTCATTCTATCTAACAATTGGAATCTATTGAGAGTTCATTCTATCTAACCATTGGAATCTATTGAGATTCCATTCTATCTAACAATTGGAATCCATTGAGAGTTCATTCTATCTAACAATTGGAATCCATTGAGAGTTCATTCTATCTAACAATTGGAATCTATTGAGAGTTCATTCTATCTAACCATTGGAATCTATTGAGATTCCATTCTATCTAACAATTGGAATCCATTGAGAGTTCATTCTATCTAACAATTGGAATCTATTGAGAGTTCATTCTATCTAACCATTGGAATCTATTGAGATTCCATTCTATCTAACAATTGGAATCCATTGAGAGTTCATTCTATCTAACAATTGGAATCTATTCAGAGTTCATTCTATCTAACCATTGGAATCTATTGAGATTCCATTCTATCTAACAATTGGAATCCATTGAGAGTTCATTCTATCTAACCATTGGAATCTATTGAGAGTTCATTCTATCTAACCATTGGAATATATTGAGAGTTCATTCTATCTAACAATTGGAATCTATTGAGAGTTCATTCTATCTAACAATTGGAATCCATTGAGAGTTCATTCTATCTAACCATTGGAATCCATTGAGAGTTCATTCTATCTAACCATTGGAATCTATTGAGAGTTCATTCTATCTAACCATTGGAATCCATTGAGAGTTCATTCTATCTAACCATTGGAATCTATTGAGAGTTCATTCTATCTAACCAATGGAATCTATTGAGATTCCATTCTATCTAACAATTGGAATCCATTGAGAGTTCATTCTATCTAACAATTGGAATCTATTGAGAGTTCATTCTATCTAACAATTGGAATCTATTGAGAGTTCATTCTATCTAACAATTGGAATCCATTGAGAGTTCATTCTATCTAACCATTGGAATCCATTGAGAGTTCATTTTATCTAACCATTGGAATCTATTGAGAGTTCATTCATATCTAACCATTGGAATCTATTGAGAGTTCATTCTATCTAACCATTGGAATCTATTGAGAGTTAATTCTATCTAACAATTGGAATCCATTGAGAGTTCATTCTATCTAACCATTGGAATCTATTGAGAGTTCATTCTATCTAACCATTGGAATCTATTGAGATTCCATTCTATCTAACAATTGGAATCCATTGAGAGTTCATTCTATCTAACAATTGGAATCTATTGAGAGTTCATTCTATCTAACCATTGGAATCTATTGAGAGTTCCATTCTATCTAACAATTGGAATCCATTGAGAGTTCATTCTATCTAACCATTGGAATCTATTGAGAGTTCATTCTATCTAACCATTGGAATCTATTGAGAGTTCATTCTATCTAACAATTGGAATCTATTGAGAGTTCATTCTATCTAACCAATTGGAATCTATTGAGAGTTAGTTCATTCTATCTAACCATTGGAATCTATTGAGAGTTCATTCTATCTAACAATTGGAATCCATTGAGAGTTCATTCTATCTAACCATTGGAATCCATTGAGAGTTCATTCTATCTAACCATTGGAATCTATTGAGAGTTCATTCTATCTAACCATTGGAATCCATTGAGAGTTCATTTTATCTAACCATTGGAATCTATTGAGAGTTCATTCTATCTAACCAATGGAATCTATTGAGAGTTCCATTCTATCTAACAATTGGAATCCATTGAGAGTTCATTCTATCTAACAATTGGAATCTATTGAGAGTTCATTCTATCTAACCATTGGAATCTATTGAGATTCCATTCTATCTAACAATTGGAATCCATTGAGAGTTCATTCTATCTAACAATTGGAATCTATTGAGAGTTCATTCTATCTAACCATTGGAATCTATTGAGATTCCATTCTATCTAACAATTGGAATCCATTGAGAGTTCATTCTATCTAACCATTGGAATCTATTGAGAGTTCATTCTATCTAACCATTGGAATATATTGAGAGTTCATTCTATCTAACAATTGGAATCTATTGAGAGTTCATTCTATCTAACCAATGGAATCTATTGAGAGTTCATTCTATCTAACAATTGGAATCTATTGAGAGTTCATTCTATCTAACCATTGGAATCTATTGAGATTCCATTCTATCTAACAATTGGAATCCATTGAGAGTTCATTCTATCTAACCATTGGAATCTATTGAGAGTTCATTCTATCTAACCATTGGAATATATTGAGAGTTCATTCTATCTAACAATTGGAATCTATTGAGAGTTCATTCTATCTAACCATTGGAATCTATTGAGAGTTCATTCTATCTAACCATTGGAATATATTGAGAGTTCATTCTATCTAACAATTGGAATCTATTGAGAGTTCATTCTATCTAACCAATGGAATCTATTGAGAGTTCATCCTATCTAACCATTGGAATCTATTGAGAGTTCATTCTATCTAACAATTGGAATCCATTGAGAGTTCATTCTATCTAACCATTGGATTCCATTGAGAGTTCATTTTATCTAACCATTGGAATCTATTGAGAGTTCATTCTATCTAACCATTGGAATCCATTGAGAGTTCATTTTATCTAACCATTGGAATCTATTGAGAGTTCATTCTATCTAACCATTGGAATCTATTGAGATTCCATTCTATCTAACAATTGGAATCCATTGAGAGTTCATTCTATCTAACAATTGGAATCTATTGAGAGTTCATTCTATCTAACAATTGGAATCTATTGAGAGTTCATTCTATCTAACAATTGGAATCCATTGAGAGTTCATTCTATCTAACCATTGGAATCCATTGAGAGTTCATTTTATCTAACCATTGGAATCTATTGAGAGTTCATCATATCTAACCATTGGAATCTATTGAGAGTTCATTCTATCTAACCATTGGAATCTATTGAGAGTTAATTCTATCTAACAATTGGAATCCATTGATAGTTCATTCTATCTAACCATTGGAATCTATTGAGAGTTCATTCTATCTAACCATTGGAATCTATTGAGAGTTCATTCTATCTAACCATTGGAATCTATTGAGAGTTCATTCTATCTAACCATTGGAATCTATTGAGAGTTCATTCTATCTAACCAATGGAATCTATTGAGAGTTCATTCTATCTAACAATTGGAATCCATTGAGAGTTCATTCTATCTAGCCATTGGAATCTATTGAGAGTTCATTCTATCTAACCATTGGAATCTATTGAGAGTTCATTCACGACATCTTGTCAATTTGAAGAAAATGACGAAATTGATCATGAAATATATATCAATGATTGGGTTTATATATTGAAGCTTTTACTATTACAGTATTTATAATATTGAACGACATAATGTAAATGTTTACTATTTCAAAGTTTTAGTTGCATAGAGTAACATTGGACATGGCCCATAACGGTAACAATATTAACCATGTTTACATAATTGTTCCATAATGACGGTAGCGAGACTCATACATTGTAGGTACTCATCGGCACCACCAATCAAACAGCTCTCTACAACTGCCATGTGTTCCAGTATAGCCGCCAGCTGATTATCGTTAATGTCATCTTTACCTACAACCAGCATCTGCAACTGATTAACTACCTTCATAGCAGAATATCCGTCCGCTATAATCGCTTTTATATTATCTGACACGCGATGGTACGAGTTGCTATAGCAACTGATCACCAGATCCTCTACCAAATCGTTAGGAATTTCTCCGGATATTTCTAGAATATCGTCTTTTGCGACGTTTTCGGCCCCAAACAGACGATGGGCGGATTGCAGAAGCGTTATGGCTTTACGTAGATCGCCCCCGGATACAGTAATCACTACGTCCAACGCGCCGTCGCTTATAGAAACCGATTCCGAGTCAACAATACGAGTTAAATGCACTTTCTGCACGTCCGGGGGCAGCGGTTTAAATCGGAACTTACAACACCGCGATGTTATCGGGTCTATTATACGCGAGATGTAGTTACAGATGAGACAGAATCGAGTTGTTCGGGTTTCTTTCTCCATGGTTCTTCGCAACGCTGCTTGGGCCGCCTCTGTCATGGAGTCGCACTCGTCCAGAATGATTAGTTTGAACCCCGGACACGGACTGCCATCCGTTCGGACGCTGGAAGCGGTTAGTTGCGAGAATCGTTTAACTTTGTCGCGGACAACCTGGATTCCGCGTTCGTCCGAAGCGTTGAGTTCGAGGACCCGTTTGCGCCACAAGTCGTCGCCGAATAGTTGTCGCGCAGCTGCGAGTATTGCGGATGTTTTACCCGACCCCGGGGGTCCGTAGAACAGAAGGTTCGGGAGGCCGTTGCCCTTTTCGATGCAGGTTCGGAGCAGCGTGACGATCTCGTCTTGATGGCCGATATCCTCGATCGTTCTGGGACGGTATTTCTCCACCCAGGGGATGTTTTGTTTCTTTTTTGTCGACGATTTCTCGCAAATCGAATGTTCCAAAACAACTGATGTTGCCGGATTAGGGAATGGTTTGGCGCCAAAAAAAGTTCCAATGTCAGTCATATTTTATTATCTTTACTGCACACTGCACATCTGCAGTAGGCCCTACCGAGTACAGAGCACTGCTCCAACCTGCTTACTGCAGTACTGATTTTAAGTTTAGGACAAGGACTACTACTATACTACAGGACTGGCATACTGCCTGATCCGACTTCGCTAGCGAAGTCGGATGAAGGGGTGTGCCAGTCCTGTAGTATAGTTGTAGTCCTTGGTTTAGTCCTAAAATAAGGAAACTATGACTTGTGACTGCTGGACTGTGCTAAACGCTGCATGAGCAAGGGCCAGCGTGAAGCAACCCCCCCCCCCCCCCCCCCGGTGTGCGGTCACTTCCTCCCGGACACACCCCCCCCCCCGGACAGTCCCCCCCCCCCGTTCAAGTAGGACACTTCCCCCCCCAGACACTTCCCCCCAGGACACTTCCCCCCCGACTGTTCTCAACTTCGCACATTCTTATTTTCATTTTGTAAGGTAAACGGACCGTTTGTATACAGACAAGTTGTATCCAATTTTCCTTTCTTAGCTCAGAAAGTGATCTTTTGCATCCCTATTTTACATTTTGTATCCAAGTTTTATTTATGGATTTTATCAATGCAATTACATTGTATTGTTTGCTAGGCCTAATCTTTAAACAATTAATTAGATGACCTATAAATTCCATCCCCCAAATGATATATACTGTTTTTATTAATTATAGAGTTATTATAATTAATTGATTTAATTACTGTATAGGTATTATTATGTAATAGTGAATATTATGAATATGAATATTATGAATATTATTGTTGCAATCAAAACTACACCTCTCCAGGGTAAAATCGACATGCATCGACCTGTATTCTGTGTTCAGCAATACATATTGATAAATTAATCAAATTTCCTGGTTACTTGCAATATTTTTAATAGGATTTTGTTGAATTATATAATATTGTACAGTAGTAATTTATTTATTAATTTGGTTAACATTCAATACAGCTCTTACTTTAGGCTTAGTCAATTTATTATCTGATGTTACAAACATGAATTGATTATTTTAAAATGGTCTCAAAGTCTTTCACCACGGGCAGCGGGCACACAGGGAATGCCGGGATTTGGGGACGGCGTTCCCAACCAAAGAAGCGGGGGTTTGGGGGCTGCAGCCCACAACAAAAGAAGCGGGGGTTTGGGGGAGGCAGCCCCCAACCTAAGAAGCGGGGGTTTGGGGGCGACAACCCCCAATTAAAAGAAAAACAAACAAAATTTGACTATACAAATGTTTCTTTTATAATTTTGAAAAAACTTGACTTGATATAACTTGTCCTGTAACCATCTTTAACTTTTGTTTATTGCTTTGGTGCACCCAAATTAATTTTAACACTTTAACTGGGGAGGGGGGGGGGGGGTGCCCGGGGGGAAGTGTCCGGGGGGGAAGTGTCCGGGGGGAAGTGAACGGGGGGGAACTGTCCGGGGGGGGGGGCTGTCAGGGGGGGGGGGAGTGTCCTAGATCCCCCCTCCCACCATCACCTTTACGCTCCACACCACCCACCAGCGATATCTACCTCCATCGGAAGTAGTAGCGCCGCATTGCTCAACGCCCAATACTGCGCTGTTTGTTTATTAATTGAAAAGTCCTTTCTTACCTGTAGACCATGCACTATTTTTTTAGTATTTTTTTCATTTTTTCGAAAGTAGTTTTTTCATACATACACAGATACTTTAGAAAAAAATGAAAAAAATACCTTCAAAAAAATGAAAAAATACCTTTCAAAAAAATGAAAAAAATACCTTTCAAAAAAATGAAAAAAATACTTACTTTCGAAAAAATAGAAAAAAGCACTTACTTTTGAAAATAATGAAAAAAATACTTTCAAAAAAATGAAAAGAATACTTACTTTTGCAAAAAATGAAAAAAAGCTTACTTTCGAAAAAAAAATGAAAAAATACTCGATAAACTAGTAAATGGCCGGAAATCACCACCGTAAAAAACACCGCTTTTTTCACAAATTTTCAATTTAGCGAAATTCAACTATTCTGTCCGAGTGGTTGAGTTTTACAAGAGTTGGCAGGTTTCTAGCTCGAGCGAAGCGAGTGTTAAAATGCCAACGAGTGGAAAACTCAACACACGAGGGCAGAATATCTAGATTTCGCTCAAGAAAATGAGTGGAAAATAGTGTTTTCCGTTACGTTTTTATATCAAATATATTGTTTTATTTGAAAAAAATATCACCAGCGTTATCAATGTTTACGACCTATAATATTACTACAGTATGTTTTAATACGGAATCTCAAATCTCAAATAAATACATATACAGTAGCTACTGTAGCTGTACAGTAAGCTACCTGACAAGCATCGGTCTACATTATATAGGCCTAATCATTAGGCACCACTACTACTACTACTACTAGGATCGGCATGCTGCATTGCAGCTGCATTTTTAAGAATGCTGGCACAGCATTCTTAAATAAATATTGATTATATTTTTATTGAAATACTGATTATACACCAGGAACTTACTCAATTATATGAAAGTATGTATCAATTTCATTATGTTGTGTAGTAAATAGTTTTTTTATTAAATAAAAAATAAGTTAAAAAAGTATAAAATTAGTTAAAAAAAGTAAAAATTAGTAAAAAGGAAAAATTAGTTAAAAAAAGTAAAAAATTAGTTAAAAAAAGTAAAAAGTTAGTTAAAAAAAAAGACTATTTTTTAACTAATTTTCTGGAAATTAGTGAAAAAAAGTTAGATTAATTAACTCAATTTTATAAATATTAGTGAGAAAAAGGGAAGGGCCTTTTTCAAATAAAACGGTATTATTACTAAAGTTATCATATCATTAAGATATATTGCGCACCGGGGATAGTATAGTACAGTAATATATACTCTGGACTGATAGAGTCGATTATGTGAAAATAGGACCGTGAACCAATCAATGTAAATAATGTAACAAAAAAAGCTTTCGACGAGGATGGGATTCGAACCCACGCGGGGAGACCCCATTGGATTAGCAGTCCAACGCCTTAACCACTCGGCCACCTCGTCGGGCGAATGATGAGATTCATAGTTATGTAATAATAGAATTTATGCTGGCATTGCTAAGTATAGCTCCGCGAGTATTTTGCAGATGTTGACTCGCCTGGCGGCGACGCCCCGACAGACTTGCGAAATTTGTCTCAACCTCCTCCTTACTGGGTGAGCCAGAATTTGTATTTTCGCTCTAAATCTTTAGCTACAAGCGTTTGAAAATAGTGTCTCCGGCGACATTGCACCAAAATGCAGTCATTCTTCAAGATTATAGTAATTTAATTAATTAGTTAGTTGCAATGGAAAGCTGGCCATGCAAGGATTTCAAATATATAAAAATATTTGAATATGCATGGGAAATGGTTGAGTTATGGGCGTCAGAATATTGCATGTATTTGCTTCCGCTGAAAAAATGAAAACAATATAGTTTTACTTTAATAGATGGGATTGCTTTCTCCTCTATGAAAGGGGAATGAGTTGGGGCCCCTCCGGGTCCTAATGCTGGTCTTGTTAATTTTATTTCCAAGAAATTATGGATGACATATTTTAGCACATTTTATATGGCATAATTATATTTCTTATTATTATAATAATTAAAATATCCATATTACCGGAACGATAATTATTTAAATAATAAGATAAAATAATATACTATTTATGAAAAAGTTTTGGGGGCCCCAAACCTACTCGGGGTCCGGGACAGCAGTCCCAAAAGTCCCGCCGTTAAATACGGCCCTGTATACGCTCCAATACACGATCACCAATCAGAGCAAATGATACATCGATCGAAAGCTCTCTTCCCGAGCACGTAAACTATCTCTATCTCGAGGCTTGTTTTATGCTTATGCTTCCGTGAATGCGTATTTTGTGTTAGCCGCAACATGTTGTGTGACAAAATCTCAATGTGATTCGAATATTCCTTTGCTGGGAGTAAAGTGTTAGCAAGGCAGCTGCTCCTGGCAGACCAATTATCTCTTGAGGTGGCCTCAGACAGGGGGTATTGGTTATCTCTGCTTAAGTGCTGTCTGGGGAAGTTATCTCAACAAATAGGACCCCGCAGGAGAACGGACTGTAACTATGCCGTGATTGGTTATTGACTTATATTGGCAAGAACAAGCAGTGCTTAATTACTAGATGGTTGATAACTGCAGTACGATTAGTGCCATATCGCTGGATACACTTTTTCAAACGCTTGTAGCTAAAGATTGAGAGCGAAAATAAAAATTATGTTTCACCCACGACGGTGGAGGTATGTGAAACTATCTCTGTTTCAAATTTCATGCAATCTCATTAAGGGGGGGGGGGGGGGGGGGGGTGTGTCACTGAATTACGACACTTATATTCCAGGGCATATGGTGTAGGGTCTAGGCTGTGCATCTCAAGTGGCTGTTAGAGACCTACGCCTTCATGTCTACAGTATGTCGCCCCTGCGGAGGATATGCCGATGAATACAGCCACTGCTGCTCGTCTTGCACCAATGGCCCCTCCATTGGATCCGACCTACACCTGGCGTTCCACTTGCACCAATGGCCCCTCCATTGGATCCGACCTACACCTGGCGTTCCACGTGCACCAATGGCCCCTCCATTGGATCCGACCTACACCTGGCGTTCCACGTGCACCAATGGCCCCTCCATTGGATCCGACCTACACCTGGCGTTCCACGTGCACCAATGGCCCCTCCATTGGATCCGACCTACACCTGGCGTTCCACTTGCACCAATGGCCCCTCCATTGGATCCGACCTACACCTGGCGTTCCACTTGCACCAATGGCCCCTCCATTGGATCCGACCTACACCTGGCGTTCCACTTGCACCAATGGCCACTCCATTGGATCCGACCTACACCTGGCGTTCCACTTGCACCAATGGCCCCTCCATTGGATCCGACCTACACCTGGCGTTCCACTTGCACCAATGGCCCCTCCATTGGATCCGACCTACACCTGGCGTTCCACGTGCACCAATGGCCCCTCCATTGGATCCGACCTACACCTGGCGTTCCACTTGCACCAATGGCCCCTCCATTGGATCCGACCTACACCTGGCGTTCCACGTGCACCAATGGCCCCTCCATTGGATCCGACCTACACCTGGCGTTCCACTTGCACCAATGGCCCCTCCATTGGATCCGACCTACACCTGGCGTTCCACTTGCACCAATGGCCCCTCCATTGGATCCGACCTACACCTGGCGTTCCACTTGCACCAATGGCCCCTCCATTGGATCCGACCTACACCTGGCGTTCCACGTGCACCAATGGCCCCTCCATTGGATCCGACCTACACCTGGCGTTCCACTTGCACCAATGGCCCCTCCATTGGATCCGACCTACACCTGGCGTTCCACTTGCACCAATGGCCCCTCCATTGGATCCGACCTACACCTGGCGTTCCACTTGCACCAATGGCCCCTCCATTGGATCCGACCTACACCTGGCGTTCCACTTGCACCAATGGCCCCTCCATTGGATCCGACCTACACCTGGCGTTCCACTTGCACCAATGGCCCCTCCATTGGATCCGACCTACACCTGGCGTTCCACTTGCACCAATGGCCCCTCCATTGGATCCGACCTACACCTGGCGTTCCACTTGCACCAATGGCCCCTCCATTGGATCCGACCTACACCTGGCGTTCCACTTGCACCAATGGCCCCTCCATTGGATCCGACCTACACCTGGCGTTCCACTTGCACCAATGGCCCCTCCATTGGATCCGACCTACACCTGGCGTTCCACTTGCACCAATGGCCCCTCCATTGGATCCGACCTACACCTGGCGTTCCACTTGCACCAATGGCCCCTCCATTGGATCCGACCTACACCTGGCGTTCCACTTGCACCAATGGCCCCTCCATTGGATCCGACCTACACCTGGCGTTCCACTTGCACCAATGGCCCCTCCATTGGATCCGACCTACACCTGGCGTTCCACTTGCACCAATGGCCCCTCCATTGGATCCGACCTACACCTGGCGTTCCACTTGCACCAATGGCCCCTCCATTGGATCCGACCTACACCTGGCGTTCCACGTGCAAGCGCTAAAATTGGACCCGTAGATCAACTTACTGTATCTACTTATTATTTTAATATTTTAATGTCTGTTTTAATTTATATTATATTGTATTTTAAAAATATTGTTCTCTTAATTTTACTATTCATTTTACTACATACCCGTTGGATATTTATTAAAGTCTTAAATCATAATAATATATTTCAATTAATAGAATGAATATGTGTTACACCAGGCCCCGGAATAGTAGTGTCATTTGACATGCTCGTCCACCCCCAACCCCAAAAAATGTTCTACATAAGATTCCATGCAATCTGAAACCCACTGTTTGAATTCCCCAAATTTCGGCTTTCGCAACAAAATTCTGTTTTAATTACATACCGGTATTAAGAAACCCAGCAAAGTCATCTCTCCATCGGTTCTGTACCAACGAATCGCTATAACGGTTAAGAACTGCAGTACGACTGGTGAAATATCGACGGAGACACCTTTTTTTATACTGTTGTAGGCCTAACTACAGTAAACAATGAAAGTAATAATGAAAATTAGACTAACCAACTACTGTAAAGGGGGAGGGAGGTCAAAATACCTTGGTATTTAAAGCAATATCATTGAGTTGTGGAAACATTTACGAGGAGTGTCCGCTATCCATGTCAGTGAATTACGCAATATGTTCCAGTGCTTGGTGTGTATTGAGGGTGCGACACCCCCACCCCACCATATTTTGGATCAAGTCGGTAAAAACACGACGATTGAGTCTGAGAAGACGGTAAAACACAGTCGGGTTGGGAAAGTCGGTAAATTTTTGAACAATGAAGAAATAAATTGATATTCCCAAAATGATAGGATTACAATAAATAAAATAGTAGGCCTACTGTATACAATATAACAGTACATAACACTGTCGATATGAAAACTAGATTGTATAGATTAGACTAGAGAGGCGAAATTTACTGTAGCAATGCAACACTATGTCATTATTTTTTTACAAGTTTTTTAATTTTTTTTATAATTTTGGGAATACATTTAGGGTGTCAACAGGATAAAGCACCGAAACATCAGTGAAAGTTAAAAACGGTAAAAATAAAAGAACCAAAAGACGAAAAAAGTGATTGGAGGGTGGAGGCAGGGGCGTCGCAGCCACCCCTGCGACACCTGCGTTCCAGCAGTTATGGCAGCCGATTTCTTACAAAGACGTAGTTTAAATGCTCGGCGAAAAATAAAGGACAAAATATAAATAATCCTATACTGTAGAAGGTTAATAATTTCCACAATTAATTTTTATTACAAATTCAACAACAGTATGATAACATGATAATATTTTGTAACATTATGGAAGGACCCAAGTACAATACTGTAGTTAAGTAGATCCACCGGAAAGTGTTGGTGCCGACGGAAAACTGTCCATGGAATTCCAAATAATACAGTATGTAACAAACTTATTTTCTTTGTGGAATAATCAGAGCTGGAAACGCCTGGAAATGTTTTTTTTTTAGATATTGTGGCTTGTACAGATAGGGTGGGGGGGGGGGGGGGGGGGAGTTTCGACGCAATTAAAACTCATTCCACTCCAGGGAAAATCGCAGCAAATAACAGCTTATTAACCCCAAAAATATAACTGCATCCTATTCTATTGACTTTAGTTTATTGATTGGGCCAGTAACGTGCCACTGTAACCTGCTCCTTTCCTAAAATTGACAATTTAACATTGAGGCGAAATATTAAATCTATTTGGAAAAACTTATAAAACCTAAGGGTTTTTCTAAAATCCTAAGCAAAAAACCTAAACCTATTGTTTTTTTTTTAAAAACGTAGCATTTAAAATTCTAGTATTTTTCCTTCACAATAATACAGTATTCTGTAGCATTTAAATTATGTATGAATATCAACTTAATTCGTAATATAATATAAGAATGTAGAGTTCATTGTTGCCCAGGTACTTGTGAGATAAATTAGTGATCCATAATACTGGATTTACATATAATAAAATAGCTTCGCTCATATGCAAAACAATGTAACTTTCGAACTCCCATATCTCAGATATTTTTCAACGAAATTCAAATTGTGTTACAAATTGTTTACAAATTCAGATTTGTATTCGTATATATTTGTATATTTTTGTATGTGGATTTGATTCAAAATTGTGTTACTTTTTAAAGTGTAATAGGGTGGAGGTGGTCGCACAAGCCAAATCTTGCAGTTCGACTTACATTGCAATTTCACTTTTTAATGCACTGTAAGGGGCCGCAGGCAAAATCTTGCAGGGGGCGCATGTTGATGTTGCGACGCCACTGCAGCACTGGGTGGAGGGCAATGGCATTCAGTATGTCGGTTACCGGACTGGTACCATAATGCTGTAATGAGCAGAAGTGGATTTTTATTTTTGTTTGGTAAGCTACGATACATTACTGCTGTACTGTTTGTTACCGGTATCGCACAGCTACCAAAACATGGGTTTTGTTTATCACTGGACAATATTTATATTTTTAAAAATCTATTTATTTTCATTCAACTTTAAATCGGTCGCTTCTGAGTCTCCAATTTCTGATCTATTCCAACTCGAAGGAAAAGTTTTAGTAGCGGGAGTGAAACACCACCAATGGATACCCGATTCGCGAGTGCTCCTAGACGGCGGAGATTACATCGGCTACTTTAAATCGGACGGGAGTTTCGTAGTGAACAACGTTCCCTCTGGTAGCTACATCGTTGAAGTCGCATCGCCCGCGTTCGTGTTCGAATCTGTTCGAGTCGACGTCTCTCAGAAGGGGAAGTTCCGCGCTCGTAAACTGAACTTGTTGCAACCATCCGAGGTGGTCTCCGTGCAATACCCGCTGCGGTTGAAGTCCCTCGGGAAAGCGCCGTATTTCAAGCAACGAGAGTCGTGGCGTTGGACGGACTTCTTGTTCAACCCGATGGTAATTATGATGGTATTGCCTCTGTTGATAGTCGGGGTTCTCCCAAAGTTGATGCCATCCACTGACGATCCAGAGACACAACAGGAGGTGCAACAGATACAGGATAGACTCGGTGTCGGAGGCAACAAGGAACTCCCCGAAATGAGCGATTTCTTTACTTGGATGTTCCCCTCGGATAAGAAGAAAAAGAAAGATCGGGAAATACGAACCGGGAAGAGGAGAGATCGTTAAGAAAGTGCGACATGAAGTTAATGGCTAAATAAAGTTATTTATTCGCCTTCTTCGGGTCTCCATGATTCTAAAACCTTCTTGCCCTTTCCGTCCTTTCAAATATGTCTCCTCCTGTTTAGATTTCAATTTTATGTACAAATTATTATTAGCTACCGGGTACCGTAGCGTCTTTACTCGTTAAAACAACGACTTGTAATTTATTGACCCGTTTTGTTTTATTTTGGTAATTTATATATTTAACCTTGAAGATTGTTTCTGTAACAAAGTTTCGGTTTTATATTTATACAGTACGTCTAGTCCACCCAGACCCCTTCTGTGATAAAAGTCTCCAGACATTATTATAAACATGATATTAATAAAATGGCTAAATGGATGTTTTATTTGTTATATTTTTAAATATGAAAAAAAATTTCATAAAAATGTCGTTGTATTTAAATTATTTTTGACAAAAGTTATTGTCGAACAAAGAAAGAAGGTACCGTTCCGGTACCTGTTATCCAAAATAGCGGGAAAGTTTGAATTATTCCTTAAATTTTAAGCCCATTTTTCTCAGAATGTATTTTTTTCACGAAAAAAACTATATTCTTTTACAAAAAGAAAGTACTGGACTGGTACTAACGATTTTTTTGTCCGACTTAGTAGAATGTGCATTTAAACATTCTACTAGTACTATTCCTCGAAAAAGAGATACAAAATAATTATTTATTACATGGGAAAAAAGGTAGAACTTTTTTCACTATTCTCGAGGCATTTTATTTACCGAGCGTCAGCGAGGTTATTAAAGGGTCGAGAGAATATGGAAAAAATTATGTTCTGCGTTTTTTTTCCATGTAAAAAATTGTATTCCCTATCTACCCTGGGGGGGGGGGGGGATTCCGCCTAGACCATTATAAAACCCGCTGGCATTTCTAACGTGTTAGAGGTATGACCTTGAAACTTCTTGACCTTTCCTCAGATTTATTCCTCTTTCCAAATGAAAAAAAAACCCTGGGTCTAACCTCGCCCGTTTTTTTCTTACAGGACCTTTCTCGCACCCATGTCAGGATTTTTGAAAATAACAAAAAAAAACAAAAAATTATAGAGTAAATTATAACATTGCCCAAAACCATGCAAATCCTATTCTAAATCGCTGTTTTGACTACAATATATCTAATGTTTAGAACAAGGGCCTAGCAGGTATTTTTCATGTGGGCACCAAATTTGGGTGTACACGAAATTTTCATTATTGATTGTTTCGAAATTATCATTATTTGACCTGTATTCCCGCGATTTGTAGGTTTTCTGTGATGGCGAATTCAATAGAATTGAAATGAAGGTCATAAGAGAAACGCAATTACCATTTTTCCTTCGCGCACTAAACGTGGGTGCATCCGCTACTCGAAATTTTCCAAATTTATTTGTTTTGAATATTCATTGTATGATCTATATTCATATTTTTATATTTTACATAATATATTCACATTTTAATTTAGGTTTTCTATGATTGTCAATGCAATGGTAATAAAATGGAGTTCATCCGAGTAACGCAAAACTACCATTCTACATTTAACATTGTCCCTACGGAAGTCGATTTTTTTACATTTTTAAAACTCCCAAAAATAAAACTATAACCTGTTCTATTGACTTTAGTTTATTGTTTTGGTTAAAATAACGTGCCACTGGAACCTGCTCCTTTCCCTTAATTGATAATTTGGAATCCGGATCCGCGTTTTACACCTACCCTAGTAGTAAGTCTAAACTACAGTCTCCACAGACAAACACTGGGCATATCAATGTATACATAATGTGACAGGTAACAAAGCAATTTAGAATATGTAGCATGCAGCTCCATCAATAATCTATCCTGCAGACAAGAATACCTACTGTACTATACGAAAGTATCAACAACACTAGCGGTATTTATATTAGTCAGCATCAGCAATTATTACATTGGCGTTCATTCAACCTTCCTTCCCTTTACTATCGACCCTGCTTAGAATAAGACATTTTATTATGCCCGGAATTGTTTTTATCCGGGATATGCGTTCAGTCCCCCCCCCCCCCCCCCCTCCTTTCCCAAATAATTGCATACTTTTTTGCTTATAATTTACATAAAATTAATATTTCGAAACAAATAATTTTGAAAGTTTCGTGCTGCACCCACTTTTGGTGTCAGCACGAAAAATGGTAGTTGCAGTACTTGTATCAACTCAATTTCATTACCATTGAATTCGTCACCACCAATGTACACGTAATACTTGAAAATCAGGTACATATGTCACATTATCCGCAATTACATTTTTCCATTGCACAAAACCACTATTTTTCATATTTGAGGAACTGAAAATTTGAGGAATTAGATTTTTTTTCAAGATTGTGTTAAAATATACCACTGGTTATATTGAATAAATATTGAAAATAAATTGAACTGTAGTATTTTACTATATTGCTTCCATAGTTACTGCGATTCAAATTATTGTACTCTTCAGATCCTGATGCTGCTTTACTCAATGTTAAATAATTTAGTGTTCCCGAATATTTATTACGTAACTAGAGAGCCGCTTAACTACATAAACCAATATTGGATATTTGAGTTCGGTTTTGGTGTTCGCCTTGCAGAGACTAAAGTTGCAATAACTTTTGAGTGTTTGAATGGATTTTCCTCAAATTAAGTGCAAACCTTTTCTACATCAATACTCTTTTAACATATGTAATAAAATTTAAGAAATTCAAAAAATAATCCAAAAATATTTTAATTTACTTTTTTCGCCGGGAAAAAAGTAAAATCAATGCAATCCTATTCTCCGGATTTTGGGGTATATTCGAGCGAAAAAAGTAACAATTTATTTTATTCGTAACAATTTAAGAATAAAAATGATTTCATTTTGTAGAAGATGTTGTTTTCTTTTAAAAATTCACTTTTTCTCCGCAAAAATGCGGATAAAAATAACTTCTAATGACCCTAAATCAATTTAGAACACATTTAGAACATTATAATATTAATTATCAATATATTAAATACAATTAGTGGAAGTTGAAGGTACATTGAGCACCACTAGCTACGACTTAATATTTCTTTAATATATTCCCTTTTGAATTAGAAGTAACAAACGTTATCACAAATTTGATGTCAATTCTGCACCTTTGTGTAATTAAATAATACTAGCTACTATTAATTAGCTATACTGTGTTTTTGTGAAGGTGATATTCCAGAACTTTAATCAAATAATCTTACCAAAAATTTGATTAAACTAGCTACTTGTTCATAAGATACTACAACTAAACATTTTAATGCTAAATTGATTAATAATTAACATCGTGATTACTGATCTAATTTACCTGATCTAATCTACCTGTTGGTTGCCTAGCAACAGTGAAATTAATTCTTGGATGACCGATCATAATCGTATAATTCACTCAATCAATATTCTGCCGACACCGCATAGGGAACATCTCATCTATTGGACATGCTTTCTGAAAAATTTCGCGTTATTTACTTTTGAATTGTAGGAGAATATACATTTCCTACAAACAGTGTTTGTTTTTTTACATACAAATATACTATTTGTGTGTGTGTATATTGTACAGGTGGTACTATTGCCCAATGTTTCGTGGTTGGGTTGCTGTCCTACATAGGCGCGTAATTTATTACAACAATATTGATGGCAATGTATCCGTCCATTATTGCCGCTCTCGGCTGGCTATTTTGTTTTCCATATCACTTATCTGTTTTCACTATATAAAAGAGCGCATTAGAATTTTAAAGGTTCTTTCAAACAATAAGTTTTTGAAAGATAAGAGAGGTTGACATGTTACGTATAGATGCTTCCTCTAGCGGCAGACTGAAGAACTGCGGGCCGTTCAACCTCCCCACAACGTCGCAGCATGTGGTACTAGTACATACATGCCAAGCCAAGATTCAGCTTAAACGGATTAAAGTCAACGAAATGAGGAAGCTTACCATTTTCAGATATATTGCCCTCTAGCGGCAGGTACTGGCATCGAATCGAATCGAAAGCAATTTTTCGTCTTCGATTTGCCATATATTTTTGGATTCGATTTCGATTCGATTAAGGTAAAAAATTTCGACTTCGATTCGATTATTCGACCTTTGAATATTAACTTAATTATTTGTCATTAAATACCGGTATACATTATAAATTGTACAGTATTCTTAAATTGTTACTTTGAATTGGAACTTCTCAAATTGAATCACAATGGTTGAAAGAGCATCGAAGTAGAAAAGGTTTGTAAGTACTGTAATTAGAGCAAAATCCATTCACACCTCAAAAGTTATTGTAACTTTTTAGTGTTGTGTGCACGGTGTACACCAAAACATAATTCAATATCCAATATTAGTTTATGTACGAAGTTAAGCGGCTATCTAATTACGTAATAAATATTCGAGAACACTAAATTATTTGCCATTGAGTAAGGCAGCATCAGGAGTTGAATAGTACAATAAATAATGTTAATTGCAGTAACCATGGAAGCAATATAGTAAAATACCAGTTCAATTTATTTTGAACACTATTTTGTTCAATCTTTTATTAAAGAATTGAGCAACAAAAAGTACCAATTTAATAATACAATTACGTATTACATGGGAAAAAAACGTAGAAAATTATTAAAAGTATATATAAAATAGGCCTACCTCGAGAATAGTGGAAGGAAGTTGTACTTTTTTTCCCATGTAATAAATAATTATTTTTATATTTTACTTTTGGCCAAATTATGCCAAAAAATAATTTGTATGTACATTATTCCATTAGGGGCCAGGGGGTGGGGTCCGTACTAGGGCGGTGCGTTTTTTACTTTTTTTTCGATTTCATTGTTCTACCGGTGCACAAAAGTTGCCAAATGGTAAAAAAATAAGGCAAAAAAAAAATTTATTTAAATTTCGTCTGTATCTTCACGGATCCCAAGAGGGCTGAAATTTTGAGCCATCGCGATGCACCATAATTAAATTTATAGCAATATAACACATTAATGAAAGATCAATGACTCAATTAAGAACTTCCTGCATGCATCAAATGTCATCAAATGGGTCCAAACTTAGTTAGATACCAACATTTTGACTTGAGTCATTTTGAATTTGACATTTTGAATTATCTCAAGGAATCAAGAATAGACAGACACATCACTGACAAAAAAAAGAACTACAGTAATGACTTATTTTTAAGGTGTCTACACCCACTACATCGATCATTTCTGTGATGTGTCTATTCTTGATTCCTTGAGATAATTCAAAATAAATGTTTTTGAGGATTTGTCCATATCGCATCAAGGCGGTAATGTTGACTTGTGCCGGACTTCACATTTTCTGCAATATCTCAAGAACTATTCGCTCTACGTTTGTTTTGAAGTTGTCTACCCCCACTAAATCGGACATTGCGGTTCTAATGAGCATAATCTTAATGCAGTAGGAGAACTCCATGTTGGCTATCGCGAAAATTGAGAATTATCACCACTTGCGCCAAATGGTAGGTTCTGTCCATGTGCCTGTGGCACTACTTCCCTGGATCCAAAAATTAAAATTTTGGTATCTAACTAAGTTTGGACCCATTTGATGACATTTGATGCATGCAGGAAGTTCTTTCTTGAGTCATTGATATTTCATTAATGTGTTATATTGTTATAATTTTAATTGTGGTGCATCGCGAAGGCTCAAAATGTCAACCCCCTTGGGATCCGTCAAGATATCGATGAAATTTAGAGAAATTTTTTTGCCTTAATTTTTACCATTTGGCAACTTTTGCGCACCGGTAGAACAACGAAATAAAAAAAAGTAAAAAACGCACCACCCTAGTGCGTACCCGACAAAATTGTAGCAGAGCACGGATGAGTACAAAACAAAGACTCAAGACCTGTACAAAAACCTGTGTTAACTTTCATTTGTTGTTTTGGTTCCCCCAACACGCCTTTGTAACCTGCTCTTTTACTAACCAGCTCCTTTAAATGGGCAGTGATTTTTTATGTCCTTTTATTTGACTTTTTTTGTCCTCCTTTTTTTACGAATTGTGCATAATGACTTTTGTTGTCCTTTTAATGACTTTTATTGTCCTTTTAATGACTTTTTATGTATGTATTTCTTCAAACTGTCAGACTGCTGATTTCTGGACTGTCAGACAGTTGATTTCAACATGCCTATGCCAAAACATTCAAAATTTGTTGATTTCTGGTCTGTCGGACAGTTGGTTTCACTATGCCTGTGCCAAAACATTCCATGATTCCATGATTTATAGGCTATGAGATAGAATTCCATATGCGCCTGTGGTAAATGATTTAATCGTTTGTGGTTGTTGTCGATAATCGATATGGAAAGGAGCAGGTTAAGGCCGGATTTTCTAACCAAAACAATAAACAGTCACTTTACCAAATCAGGGAAAGGAGCAGGTTACAGAGGCGGGATTTTCTAACCAAAACAATAAACGATCATTTAACTAATTGAGGGAAATGAGCAGGTTACAGAGACGGGATTTTCTAACCAAAACAATAAACGATAACATTACCAATTGAGAGAAAGGAGCAGGTTACAGATGCGGGATTTTCTAACCAAAACAATAAACAGTCACTTTACCAAATCAGGGAAAGGAGCAGGTTGCAGAGACGGGATTTTCTAACCAAAACAATAAACGATAACATTACCAATTGAGAGAAAGGAGCAGGTTACATAGGCGGGATTTCCTAACCAAAACAATAAACGATCACTTAATTAATTGAGGGAAAGGGGCAGGTTACAGAGGCGGGATTTTCTAACCAAAACAATAAACAGTCACTTTACAAAATGAAGGAAAGGAGCAGGTTACAGAGGCGGGATTTTCAAACCAAAACAATAAACGGTCACTTTACCAAATCAGGCAAAGGAGCAGGTTACAGATGAGGCGGGATTTTCTAACCAAAACAACCGGTCATCCGGTAGGCCTACCAGTACCGTATTTAAATGGTAGGCTACACAGTAGGCCTACAGCAGTACCGGTGCCGGTACCGGTACTAAAATACAGAAATGCCTGCTTTATACCTACATCTGTACATACAATACAGCAAAATAGTGCTATATATACTAATACCGGTACTGATAGCCTGAGAGAACAGCAGTAGAGAAACCGGTAGCATGGAACCTTACATTAGATTTTTGGAGGACATAAAAAATAAAAAAAAAGGACAAAAAAAGGATTTAAACGGACAATAAAAATTATTGCGCTTTAAATGGCAGTGGGACCTAACTCTCTTTGGGACCAAACTCGACTTTACCTCTATGTTTTGTACTCACCCAGCAGAGCACAGGTATTGTATTATAGACTAGCATCGGAAGTCCTTACAGTACTGTAGGCCCCCCTCACACGTAGCAAATAATTGTTTCTGCAATTTGTTTCTGAAACTTGATGCTGGACTTCTCACACGCGGTAAACTTTTTGCTCAAAAAATAACAATTATTTAATAACTACTGTATGTATTTACATCATTGTGTGCAAAGTAGCACTTTGGAGCGTTATGATCCGAGTTTACTTATGTACCGAGTGAGCGCAGCGAGGGAGGTTTACATAAATAAACAAGGGTCTTTAACGCTGAAAAGTGACCTTTGCAAGCAATGATGTATGTAATTTTGTTACATCATGTCAACATTTGTTACATTACTACTACTAGGATCGGCAACTCAACTCATACTCAACATATAAGCGTTCGGTATATTAAGAAATAATTTTATGGATACTCATTTATACATTTTAATCATGAACTATATGGAATATAAGTGAAATTTATTAACAGGTACACTGTATAAATTATCTAATATCTTAATAATCTCCTGCAAGGATGCGATTAATCATTAATTCATCTTGATTATAATAGTCAACTGAAGCAAACATAGTTACCGTCTGTGTCCGTTCATTTTACTGAACTCTGTCGTCACTTTCTTTGGTCATTTTTTCTAAAGTGTCTTCTATTGGACATTTCTCCATAATGGCGAAATGTAATCCCCCACTCCCACCTCCATGGCCCGCCCCACTCCCCTCGTTCAAGGCGCCCCCCACTCCCACCTCCATGGCTCGCCCCATTCACCTCGTTCAAGGTCTCCTCACTCCCACCTCCATGGCTCGCCCCACTCACCTCGTTCAACGCGTCCCCTATACCCACCTGCATGACTCGCCCCATTCATCTCATTCAAGGCCTCCTCCACTCCCACCTACATGGCTCGCCCCACTCACCTAGCTAGTCCCGTCACTGCAAACTGAATAATAAAGCAGCACTCATTAACATAAATGGAAATAATGCATTCTAGAATAAGGTAATTGAAGTTTTTTCCATGTTATTGATTACTTTGCAGCGTTCCGTCCTATAGGCCGTTGCGAGTAATTCACCAGAACGCTGTTAAGTTGACATAATGTAACAAAAATAAGTAGTTAACATGTCCATTCATTTATTTGTATTATTAAATTATCTAATATTAGCTAGTACATAAAAATATGATTTAATAAAAAGTTTTTAAAGATGTTGCAGTGGAATATATTTATTTTATTAAAACGTCGCAGCAACTTGTTGCTACACATAGACACAACTACACATAGAAACTGTTGTAGCGAAATGTTTCTGAGAGTCCAGCAACTATTGCTGACCCCTCACACAGAGCAACTTTTGTTTCAGAAACAAGTTGCAGAAACAAAAGTTGCTCCGTGTTGAGGTTTAAGAGGACCATTAGTCTATACCCCAAGTTTATTATATTTTATTTATAAAACTACTACTCTGAAATTTTAATATAAAGCTGCTGAATAATTTTGGTATACTGTATTTTAGATGAATATTATGAGTGAAAAATAATAAAGTAGTAGGGAATTTAGTAATGAAATATGTCAAAAAATTTCTATAAAAAAAAAAAAAAAAAAAATCTATACACTATCTAGGCTGTGATTTTGTTTAATATTCAAAAGTCGAATCGAATCGAATATTTTCTTTCGATTTTCGATTCGATTTCTAGAAAAAACGCTTACGATTCGATTTAGACCCAGTGAAATTCGTTCGATTTTCGATTAGATTTCGACTCGATCCTAGCCCCTGTCTAGCGGCAGACTGAAGAACTGCAGATCGATTACCGTCCCCACAAAGACACAGTCTGTGTTCTAGTAGGCCAACTAGTGTAGTGTGTTCTAGAACATATCTCACAAGTTTCAACTTGAAGGGATTATATAATTAACTAAATAAGAAATGGATTCCACTATTACACATTTCGCCCTCTAACGGCAGAATTGAGAACTGCAGACGGATTAGCCTCCCTTGAAATATACAGCTGATTGTCTAGTACATATCTGCCAAGTTTCATCTTGAACGGATTAAAAGCAAAGAAATGGAAATAAATGTTTAAACTATAGCCACTAGCGGCTGACAGACGAACTGTTCTTATTCTTGTAGGCCTGACGGTTTTATGTGTACTGATTACTGTCGTAGCCATTCTTAAAACAATGTAATTTAATTTAGAATGTTATAGGACATAAGTGATGACAAATGTATTATCTCTTAAATATACGTAACATGTGAACCTCACTTATCTATCAAACTGCGCTCTTATGGTGAAAACAGCTAAGTGATATAAAAAACACTGTCAACAATTCTGGCGGGTTGCCATGCCATCTAGAAACTAAAACATATTGCATATTTTTCCGTATACTCGATATAGTGGGGGTGGAGGTTGATTAATGACGCCACGGCTAAAATATAGCCCGTTTCTAGTCAAAGTTAGTCGTTTCCATGGCAACTAGAAACCGAAAAATAGGGCACAGATTATTATACTTGAAATATTGGTGGTAGTTTCTGATCCTATTACTGTAATTATTTACGACCACTGTATGCATACCGGTATGCATTACGCCCGTTTAAATCCCCCTAAGCAACGGGCTTTAAACGGGCGTATCCCTATAATTTCCACTACAGCTAACAGTGAAGGTCGTTTTCACTTGGTTGCTAAGGTATCTTTAAAAAAACTACTTATGCCATTAAATTCTTCATATCCAAAATAGTATTCTTTCATAAATTTTAACTCATCATATCTAACTCTTGTTGGTATGGCAATGTCCTTCGTTGCTATGTATAAGACCCTCTAAAAAACCAGCGCAACCGTTTGGTAAAGTCTACGCAAATATTATTTTAATGTCCCCATATCTGTATTAAACATTTATGGGGGAACTCAGTCATATAAAATGAAATAAATAAAATTCCTACGGGATCATATGCTTGTACTTGTACTACTCTACAGTATTTGTAAAGGCTTTTGCGGAATTAGCTAGTCATTTTTCCCGCAAAGTACTCTGTAGGTGTTTTAGCGGACATAAAAAGCCGTTTCCTTACTGTACCGGTGTTTTAGTGGACATAAAAAGCCATTTCCTCTGTATGTGTACTTTAGCGAACATAACTAGCAATTTTATGTCGCAATACGCCAAATACTCTTGATACAGTGTAGTTCAAGATGACGACATCTATCAGCTGATATGTACACGTGTAACTTTTCCTTTGTTTCTTTGTTCGGTCAACCAATCAGAGCGATTCTCATTTTATTTGTACAGAAACCTCCGGGAAATCGCGCAATGCATTATGGTTTATGTTTACCTTTTTTCCTGATGCCAGAACACCGGCTGTGGAATTATTCTGTGTTTCAGACTTTAGCCAAACATTAGTAGGCTTTGATCATAGAAACGTATAACTGTTATCATATTGTTACAAATCATATTGTCACCTACAAACACCGCATTATTTTACTGCTATTTACTGTCGGTTACTAATTGTATCAGTTGATGGAATATTATTATATTTGGATAATATCGATAAATAATCATAAAACCCCAATCTTCTTGATATACTGAAGGTAAGAGACCGGTTACATATAGCAATTGCGACTTACATTATATTGGTTTTGGAGTGAATCTAATGCTATTTCATAGGCACTACATGTGTCGGTTGCTGTTCTCTTTATATGTGACTAAAATTAGTGAAGGTCGGCAGATCGGTGTGCAGCATTGTGCGGTAGTGTGCATGATTGTGACAGATAACAAAGCATCTCCTAAAGAATGCGCTTTATACGTGAATCAATAGCCATCCCGTTGTGTTTAGTGTAAGTCATAACTCTGTTTACATACTTAGAGCGCCACGTCCTAAAGGAACTGTTAATATTTCCCGAAAGTGAATAATATTTGTCAGAGATTATATATTAACGATCAATAGAATAATACAGTAGGCCTACATCGCAATAAGGTCAGAGCTTCCGAATCCAGTCTCCCGGGTATATCCAGCGGGTGAATGGTCGCGCATAGGCTGGCTTCGGCTAATGTAGTGTATCAAATACTCGTCATAGGCTAAAGTCGATTTATAACCTAGAAGACACCTAAATTTGGCAGGTTAAACTGCTAAAGGTCTGAAAGCGCGAACAATAACAGTTATCGCTTCTTTATTGTACGTAGGCAATAAAGGGCAAAAGTACCGGTCGACCGGTAACCAGTAGGCCTGACTACCTAACCACCCGGACCGGTACTTACAGCAGTACAGGTACAGCAGTATTATTCGATTTTTGATAATTATATACCGGTAGGTCTTGATATTTAATCAGGGACTGCAGCCCTGGTTTTTTATTGGGATTTTACTTATTTCTGTCAGTTTTATTTATTTGTAAGTTGATATTGAGCAGAAGGCGTGTAAGCCTGCTCAGATTGTACAGATAATTTGTAGGCTAGACTGTTGTTAGGTCTGAAGGGATTGCGGGGAAACGGGGGAAAGCGAAGCGACAGCAGAGAAACCGCAGATGAGGGACGCTATTGACATCTATCTGTCAGACTATCAAAGATTCCTAGGTGACAAAGAGTTGAGGAGACGGCTGTCTGGACTTCTCCCTAATAGTGAAGGAGCCAAGCTTGTGTTGGACGCAATCGATGCGGAAATGTTAGCTGCTAACCAAGCTAAATTTGATGAGAGACTCCGCATCGCTAGGGTCCAAGAAGAACAAGTAAAGAAAAAACGTATAGAAGACAGAAAGACAGCAGTAGCGGCAGAGGCAGAAGCGGAAAGAAAAGCTGCGGTGGCAACGGCAGAGGCGGAAAGAAAAGTGGCAGAGGCTGAAAGAAAAGCGGCAGTGGCAGCGGCAGAAGCGGAAAGAAAAGTGGCAGAAGCAGAACGGAGAGCGTCTGAAGAGACCACCTAACTAGAGTTGGAAAATATTCAAGAGAATCAAGACTGCATAAATAACAGTTAACAGCTAGTCAAATGCAGATGATGAGTCGATCTACTTCCAAAAGACAGGGATATACATCATCTGATGAAGGCGATACCACCGATCCTGAAGGCGGAGGAAATAGATCTCGTCTAAGCAGACGTAGAAGAATGCCTCACCGTCAGAAATTGCCTGATTTGCCCCCAGCTGTTAGAAGGCAACTAGCTAGCACAGACTTAGGTAGTACAGAACCCACAGACCAAATTATTAAAATAGAAAGACTCCCTACTATAGTAGATGAGCCTGAAATAATTAGGCCTGTTCTCGAAGACACCCCTTCGGTGATAGAGACACCTGTACTCCCAGAACCTACCTCTAAATTCCCTTTGCACAGTACTAAACTACCTGTGCCCAGTAGGACTGTTCCCGAGTCCGAACCCGTCCTGGACGCCGAGCGAGATATCAAGAACTTATCGCCCGTCGTCTCTCGCTCGCCCGCTACTACGTTGGCGACTCCCGCTTCGGCGGTCGAGTGGGTAGCTGAGGGACGACGGGAGATGGGTCTCCTGCTCGGGCAGCTGAGGAAACACCGTAAGTGCTCCTCTCAGCAGGTCCGGGAGATGGAAGGAACTGTTCAGCAGTTCAAGGGCACAGTAAGGGAAAGTAGGTTAGAGTTGCAAGAAGTGCAGCAGAGTATCGCGTTAGAACGCGATAAATTGGTAAATATACAAAGGGGTATACCACCAACCCCGGTAACAATATGTCAACCTGTTAGGTCTGAAGTATTTCATGCGCAAGGTGTTGAGCCTACACGCATCTATACTGCTAGTGAAGTAGAAACTTCTATAGTAAACCCTATTAAGGGTAATTATAAACCTGTTGACAATGATATTCCATATAGACCTGATCATAATCCGAGAAATTTATACACCGATAATTCGATATTAAATAACATGATGGCCCAAGAAAGTTTTACGCGTCAAATGGCTAGAACCGAAGCCCGTCAAGCGGTAAAGGTGGGAGAGATCGTCAAGTTCAATGGAGATGAGATGAAATGGTTACCTTTTAATGAATATTACAAAGATAACATACAGAACTCTGTACTATCTAACGGAGAGAAACTTAGATTCCTCATCGAGTGCTTGGAAGGATCTCCCAAGTTAATGGCGTTAAAGTTTATTGGACATCCAGATGGATTAAGACAAGTTTGGGATACACTAAACATCAGGTATGGTAATAGGAATAACATAGCTAGGTATTTGTATGCAAAATTGGTAGCCCCCCGAAAGTTCATTAGCAGCGGGATTATAGAGTTTTCCGATGAGATTCAGGAGATCTGTAGACAATTAAATTGGCTAGGTAAGTCTCATGAATATCAGAGTTCTATGGTTATTGGAGCCGTGGCCTCTACTTTACCAAAGGGTGGAGTAGGTACACGCTGGGATAAGAAAGTGTTATATATGATGGAACAACAACGACGAGACCCTACCATGGCTGATCTCATGTCATTCTTAGATGGAGAAGTAAAATTACAGCTCCTAAAGCAGTCCAGAGAGAAGACACCGGAAAATAAGGTAAGTGAGAAACCCGTTTCTAGGAGAAAGGTAACACCAGTGTGTTATACCGACGACGGCGAAAGCCAGGCTTCTCAAGAAGAAGACAGCGGGAAAGACACTGAAAGATCTTATTATGTCAACAAAACGCCTAAAGACGTAAGTAAATTAAAGTCTCGAACCAATGACAGGAGAGAACAGGTAAGAAAAACTCCTCCTACGTCTCCTAAGAGAATTCATGTAAGAAAGCCCGAGGAAAGAACGAGTGTGCACAACGTTACTCAAAGTAAGGTAAGTAACATCAAACTGAAATGTGCTCTGTGTGACGGACCCCACCGTTTGAATGTGTGTGATGAATTCCTAAAGAAATCATTAAAGGATAGACGTGAAGTCATGTGGGATAAGCGGTTGTGTTATAATTGCCTCAGACAAGGACACCAATGGCGAACCTGTTACTCCGACGCAAGGTGTGCAAAGTGCGGCGCAAAACATCATATCTTGTTGCACACTGAATTCGAACGAAACAGCCCGAGTCAGGTAAGTGAGTCCGAACTACATGTCCAATTCAGTGATGTGAACGACACTGACCAAAGTTCTGAGATGGAAGGATTCTATACGGACGAATTCTCCGACGAAAACGAATCCTGTTACCTGATAAATACAGCAGTGTATCGAGCACTTACGTATGAAAAGGACACCGACAGCGAGCTCCCCCTAACTACTTCTGACCGACAACCATCTTGGAAAGCACCAACTTCCAATGTAGGAATCCGAGAATTTCCTGTAGTACAGTTGAGGGTCCACGGACCTAAAAGGAGTTATATAGTGAACGCCCTCCTTGACTCCGGTAGCACAGGAACATTCATCGACAAAGAACTAGCCGAAGACATCTTTACTGGACAACCCAAGTTCCGAACTAAGTTAAACATGTCAGGAATTATGCAGGTTTGGAAATCTACAATAGTAGCGGATTATTATGTAGGTGCGTTGTCCACCCCCCAGGATGAACTAGGAGAACACAGTATAAGGTCAGTAAAAATGGTGGCGATAAAGAACTTCGCTACCAGCCAAGTAGAACCTTATAACTGGGATGAGGACGATTCCACCCAGCAACTTAATATACCTAGATTCAACACAGATTACCCTGGAGTGCAAATACTCATCGGCCAAAATGCGCATGAGGCGCTTGAGACATTGGAGAAACGGCCTGCTCAACCGCAACCACTACAAGCCTATGCGGGAAGAACTAGAGTAGGTTGGTACTTTACTGGCCCTTCCCGTAGAACTCTCATGGAAAGATTACCTAAAGAACAGGTATATCAATTAAGTGAATGGGAAGTGGAGAGCAGTGAAGTTGACGACCCAACTGAGGGAACACCATACTCCTCAGATAATGACGATCTTAACTCCAATGTAGATCAATGGAGATATTGCCCCGAGATGATTAATCTAGCCGACATCGCTTCCAGAGGAGCAACTCCTCAAGAACTGACAGATACTCCAGACTGGTTAGGTGGACCCGACTTCCTAAGTAAAGAAGATGAATGGCCTCCCCATCTTACCACGGCTGAGATTAGACAAGCCAAGGGAGCGGAGAAAGTCAAACCTAAAACCCGGACGAGTAAATCAAGGTTATTTAAACCCGTGATAGATCTGTCTGTACTAGTACCATTTCGAAAGCGAGAACCTAAATTTATAAACAACCGACCCTTGGCGGAGAAAAGAATTGCGCAACTACATCGACGCCTTACGGCAAATGCTTCAGCTAAAGAAATGTACCAGACTCAGTTGAAGAAATTTATTAACAAGGGATATGTGGAGCGAGTACCGGAAGAAACACCCATAACTGAGAGAACGTACTATCTAACACATCATTACGTTCCCAAACCCGGTAAACCCAATGAAGTACGGGTAGTATTTGATGGCTCTGCCCTCTACATGCACCAATCCCTTAATTCTGAGTTGTTACCAGGACCCACCTTACTCCAATCCTTGTTGGGAATACTCTTAAGATTACGACAATATTCAATCGCTTTCGCCTCCGATATAGAAGGCATGTTCTTACAAGTCAAGGCGCTGGATAGGGATCGAGACAGCCTACGATTTCTGTGGTGGCCTGAAGGAGACCTCAACCAGAAACCGGTGGAGTACTGGATGACCATCCAGGCTTTTGGGATCATCTCGAGCCCTTCAAACGCCTGCTCAGTGGTGCGAACCACTGCTGATGACAACCGGGACGCCTTCTCTAAAGAGGTGATCGACAACATCAAACGGGATATATACATGGACGACAATTTAAAGTCCCTCCCATCAGTTGAAGAAGCCATTGATGTCGCCAAAGGAATGGTAGAGTGCTTAAAAAGAGGTGAATTTCGATTAACTAAATTCACCAGCAACTCCCGTGAGTTTCTGGAATCGATCCCGGTAGAAGATCGAGGAGCGAAAGATCTAGACCTAATCAAAGACGATCTTCCAGAAACCAAGACACTTGGTTTGAAATGGGACACAGAGAGAGATATCCTGTTTTTCCAGCCAAAACAGCGAGATAATCCAGTTCGGACTAAACGGATTTGTTTAAGTATCCTGAGCACTTATTTCGATCCATTGGGATTTATTAGCCCAGTTATATTGATTGCTCGGAGTTTAGTACAACAAATGTGGCTTGAAAACCACTCATGGGACGATCCACTTAAGGGAGAACTATTAAGGAAGTGGATGAAATGGGAAGATTCTCTACCAGCCATCGAGAACTTTATAATTTCCCGTTCATATTTTGGTCATGTTCTCCCTACGTATTCCTATCAACTCCATGTGTTTGGAGACGCCAGCGATATGGGAATAGGTATAGTAGCCTACCTGAGAGTTGAAACTCTGGATGGAATCAAGGTCGCCTTGGTTACCTCTAAGGCCTTGATAAACAACAAGTTGAAAGTTCCTCGAGCGGAGTTAAAAGCGGCTCTATACGCTACAGCCATCGGCCGGAATGTAACAGAACAGATCGACTATCCACTGGAGAAAACTGTCTATTGGACCGATGCGTTGCTCGTGTTGGAGTATATAACCAATGAAGTCTGTCAGTTCAGCGTTTTCGTTACCAACAGAGTAGCCATTATACTTAGTCGCACGAAGATAGATCAATGGAGACATTGCCCCGAGACGATTAATCTAGCCGACATCGCTTCCAGAGGAGCAACTCCTCAAGAACTGACAGATACTCCAGACTGGTTAGGTGGACCCGACTTCCTAAGTAAAGAAGATGAATGGCCTCCCCATCTTACCACGGCTGAGATTAGACAAGCCAAGGGAGCGGAGAAAGTCAAACCTAAAACCCGGACGAGTAAATCAAGGTTATTTAAACCCGTGATAGATCTGTCTGTACTACACATTGCCAGGGACGACACTGTGGATCTAAACTCCCCCACCGCGAACAGATCTGTTGTGGAGATCAGAGAGAGAGACTGGAGATCTGGAACACCAGACGTCTCGCAGGGACCCTCACCTCTCCTGCCGGGAGCGATGGACCACTATAGCTCCTGGAATCGGCTTTGTAAGGCCATCGTGTATTTGAAGCGATGTTTCTATCGTCACTATTCCAGGACAAAGAGGAATCCTGGAATTGGATTCGAAACACAACAACTCAATCGCCCAGTTGGTCGTTTATGTTTACTGGAAAGAGACAGAGAACTCTCCGGAAACTATGGAAGGCAAGATACTCTTCCCACGACCACCTCCCTAATCCAACAAACATCTAGGGACTCCCCAACGTAACAGCGTCTGGAGTGGGTGTGTGACTATATTATTTTATATTTGCTTTTATTATTTTATACTTATGTATGTATTATTATGTAATTTTATTATAATCGTTTTCTTTAATTTTATTTAGTAGAATGTTCTTTTAGCGATTATTTAGTAGATTAGTGCCATATATATTCGCGTTTATTACTTAATTACTTATATATTATATATTTAGTGCGACGGCGAGAAATAATTCTTTTTCTCTTTCCTTACTGTCTGTATCATATTATAAATACGTGACTACAGTAAGATGAAATGTCCGTACTTATTAAAGTACAATAAAGCTCCTACTATATTCAAGTATTATTGGTAAGTAGAGTATTAGGAATGCAAAATTCAGATCCTCGTGTCTCGGCTAAACCAAGCTCTGGGTAGATCTTGGAAACGACTTGCCTCTTCTCACTGACATTTCTTCTTGCGATATTGCTCTCATACCGTATATTAAATAATACATATAGTAGTAGCGTGATGTCCCTTTAACAGTAGCGTAAAACGCAAAATAAATCTGTTAAACCCTTTGACCATCTGTAATTCTAGTCGATTAAGATATCGCGGCACCCACCGATATACTTGAAAGACAAAATTCTAGAATCAGTGGTTAACGTCCCCAGACAAGTTCTGGAATAAACTGGTGCCCATCCTAAATATTAACTATTAATATTTATAAAATCTGTCAAATTTTAGATCCTTTAAAATTCTAGTCTATTAAGATATCGTAGCACTTACCGATATTCTTAAAAAGACCAATTTCCTAGAATCAAGGATCCCAGTCCCCAGACATGTTCTGGAATAAAATTGTGTCTATTTAATATTAAATAATAAAATTTACGGAATAAATTTAAATTCATCTTTTAATGAATTTGATAAATTGTCATTTTTACACAATTTATAACATTCCCAAAATTCCATAAATTAATAGATCATGGGAGCGGAGATTCACCCTATTAAGTGTATTAGTGTGCGAGAATCTCCAATATATAGTCAATAGCCGATAAAATTCATAAAATCATGTATAAAGGGGATATTGACAATTAAAGAATTACTATTAAATAGCATCCCAGATCTGTATGCATGGGAATTACCCTAATTCTACCGCTAGCTTTCCATAATGTCACCATAGCAACAACCATGCTAGAATTAGAAGTGAGTTAAAAGAACAATAGAAAGCTTGCCCCATTGAATAGCATAGGGAGTAAATAGCACACTGCTAGTATCCAAGGATACATAATAATAACGTGGCATTCTGGAAGGCACTGACTAACGGACAAATGGCCCGAATGTGTACAATTTGTGACAGTTGTGTGGAATTTGTGCGTTTATAGGTGAATGTTACTACTAAAGTGTGTTTACAGTAGCGAGTCGCAATTGTGAAAGTAGCCCTAACTCTGCAGCAAGAACCTGAAGTAAATCTAAGCCTTTGGGACGGACAGTGGAGTGACTTGTGCCGGTTATCGTTGTCGTTGTGTAGCTACTACGTTGGCGAAAAACACAGCGACGACGGTACATCGGCGCTGAGGATCTTGCACTGTCCGGGGGCAGAGAGGGGTAGGCAGCGACGCCCGCTAGCCTAAATATAAACTCATTATAATATTGATAAACTCATATAGCAGATATGACTGAGTTGATAGAAGATGATCTTGGTATCAGGGAGCGATATACTCTACCTTTACAAGCGTTTGTTGATAGCTTGATACGTGGCGACTCTGGTCCAACTACTACGGAGGACGATGGTCGTTATATCGAACCGCCAATGTCCCAGGAGCAACTTACGCGTGAATTGGACTATAGAAAATTCACCGCTCGCTATACGCATCGTAATGGTACGTATATGGACTTCTTAACTACCGGCCATCCTATCGATTTACACGATACGGACGATGTAGACACCGAAAGGGAAATGGTTTTATTTAAATATCATACCCAGCGGAGTCGGAACGATAAACCGAGAATGGAACACGAGAATTCTATTCGAAACAGACTCGAAAGAGAAGACGTTGAAGAGCCAGATAAACGCAGCGATTTCAACGATTATCTGGAATTCCTGAGAGAAACATATCTCAATATTGCCAGTCAACAAAATCTAGAAACTCGATATCCTCAAGGTATACATCATGACCCTATGATAGAACTCAAACGACTCTATTTCACTATGATGTATCTTACCACCGATCGACCGCTACCTGTCATCCCAGATAGCTTCAAACAGATGGAAGAATATTGTAAAACTGGAGAACGATCACCCGCGTTTCCCCTGCAGGACGTGCGTCTTTGGTATTACTGCGACGAATGCCCTAGACCCAATCAGCAAATGGAAATCCGCGGAGACGTTGCGCTAAACACAGTTTTACACGATATACTTATGGGAGTTTCGAGCGAAACCTGTTCGACGTATCACCTACGCTCGCTCGACTCAAACGATCCTTAAATAAACCGATGATCAGAGTTCCGGAATACTCGGTCAGACCTCCTCATTCATCAGTGAGACCTCAAACGCTTGATCCTAATAGTATAACGGATCCCCCTGAACTGTACTCACTATTTAAAGATCTTGTGTTACCCGAGCAATTAATCGGTGGCACTCCGGTAGTGGGCTCTCTAGATATTCGCCAACCCTACCTAGCCGGATTAGGACGCGGTCATCTAATATCGCCGTTTAACCCGTACAACCATCCAGGCTTAACCCCGATACAACCCGTTACCGAAGTCGAAGACAGCGTTGTACGAAACGCGTTAGACGCTATTCGGCAGAAGATCGGAAAAGGAACTTACGATTGTTTAGAGAAATGCAAATTGCAGCAACAAGTCCAAGCGGTGAAAGAATTAGCTTTACCCCAGTTCGATAGAGAAATCCAGAATCTCGAGGAAGACATCGAACGTGGACGAACCTACTCTCTACAAGAGTTCCTAGACGAGCGTTTACAACAACAAGCGGAGGAAAATCAGCTCGAGGAGAAACACATAGAAATGGATGAGAGAGAAGAAGCAGCTTTAGCCCATAACTTTTTCGATTTTAAAGCTGTCGAGTTGAAAATTTGTAGGCATCAATAAGACCAAAAGTGAGATTTTTTAGAGACTTTCAGACACCATAAGTTCAGCAGTCTGCCGCTAGAGGGCGGCAAAATGTCTGAAAGTGAAATCCTTGACCCATTCCGTTATTTATGATCCATTCAAGCTGAAACTTGTCAGATATGTGGTGGAATGTACCCGTGTCGTTGTGGGGTCAGTATTTAGTCTGCAGTGCTCCAGTCTGCCGCTAGAGGGCGAAATGTATGAAATTGGTAACCTTCCATATTTAATTGATCTTAATATGTTTAAGCTGAATGAATCATCGAATATAATATGTAGTAGGGCCTACCAGTTGAGGAGTTTTAATTTGCAGTTCTGGGTCTAGAGAGCGAATCGATATGCCTAAAAGTGAAAACCTTCTCCAACTTCTGTGATTTAAATTTGTTTTACATATGGAAAATTCCACGGTGTCGGACGTTACGGACATTCTCGATTTTTGAATGTTTTTCTTTAAATTGACGAAAATACTTGAATTTTTGACATCAGATTGCGTTGAATAAATGAGACAATTTATTAATCTTTCCGAATATCGCAAATACTCTGCATTGGGAAACCTTATTCTTCTTAAACAGTTGACTTTTAAAAAGGTGTTGGACGTTACAAAAATAGGACACTTTTTAAAGTACATGTATTTTACTTTTGATTGCAATTAATGCCGAAGACTGGTATATTATTATTTTTGGGCTCAAATTGAAGCTCAACTATTCGATTTTTCGAAAAGGTTTTCGAAATTGCACTTTTGAAACCGACATTTGCAATTCAACGTTGTGCGGAATGGTTTCGGATGTTACATAAAAATTAGCAATATTTGGCCACCTTTGTCGGCTTTATTTTTCGTCTTTGGAATGTACTCTAGATGTCATTAGAACCGCCTTCATCTGCAGATTCCGAAACTGCAAGCCATTTTAAATTTCACCAACAATTGCCAAATAAATTATCAAAATACTAAGGTGTGAATTTTGTGTCGAAAATCGCAATTATTGAAACGTGAAACCTACAGTATTTTATTTATATTTATTTATGCCTTTTACACTACAGTATACACTGCAATTTAGACATTAAATACTAATAGTGTCGGACATTACAAGTGTCGGACCCTACAAACTTCATTCACTGAAATCACAGCCTTTATTGTAGCCTCGATTGCTGTAAATGGCACAAGAGACGACATCTTACGTCGGATTTTAATTTCGATGATATGGTTTGCCAAAAATAGTAAATAGGATGTACAAAAAAGTGTCGGACGTTACAATTGGGTACAGTAGCTTTTAATGCTTATTGTATGAGAAGCGTTCTATGTTTATGGCGTAGAACTACCTCATTGGAATGTGCATTTACGGCTGATTACAATGAAATGTACCAATGATATTGATACACAGTAAAAAAATATTTGGCCTTGAATTTTGGTATTTTTTTCGTGTTTTCTTGATGATGGTCGATATAAGCGCAAAATTTCCTATTTTATACCCTCAAATGAATCTAAATTTTGTCAAATTCGAAAAATTTATAAAATTTTACCCAATAATTCATGACGTCATATTGCTTATTTTTTAAAGTTTTATTTTTTTCATATCGTGTCCCATTTTCTGTGGAAATGCCAATATGTACTATAGGTCTACGCCTACCACATGGCGCGTCTTTGTGAAGAATGTGATCAGTCCACAGTTCTCCAGTCTGGTCTCGATCGAGGTGGTCGGTCTCAGTCGATATTGAACCGGCCCATGTTAAGTATAGCAGACTTTCTGATGTTACAGTATATTCACTTATATTTCACTTTGCAATTTACCTCCACGTGAAGAATACCAGGTTTTCACTAAAATCAGAGGTTACAGAAGGGCTTAATCTAAACAAAACAATACATGAATTGGTATCTGTACAGGTTAAATAAGCGCTATAAAAAATGAGAAATTTAACATAATGCATATTCTTCTTCATATATAAATTTTTAATTCGACCGAAAAGTGAAAACCTAGCATTCTTCTAAGGCGATTGATCAGTTACAACAGAGTTATTCTTCAACCGGATCGTGGATCAGATTCGTTGGTGACGATGATGGATTCCAAATTCAAATTTCAGATTCAAATATGTAAAAATATTTGAATTTGGTTGGTAAGTAACGGAGTTGTGGCCATTTCGAAAGCTGCATGTATTTGCTTCCGCTGGCAGGCCATTTATTCGATTTAATAAGTACGCCATATTCTAGAACATTTTGTTTTTCTATGAATAACTAGTTGCCTTCTAGTATTATTAGGTGTTGCAAAGATATATAGTTACATAATGTAGAATAAATGGCCTCAAGCTCAGCAACTTTCAATGCCCATTCCCAGATATTCCTTTTGAAAAGTTGTGAATTTATTACATATTTAGTTTCTCACAACGTCGTCTTCCCATCGCCACCACAACGAACAAGTCAACATTTTGAAATGCATACTGCACCAAAAAGCGAAAAAGTAAAAAAAAGTGTAAGAGTAAGATATTTTGGGTTGACTATATTGAAGTGTGAATGTCTGTCAGTGTCAATATATATATATATCCAACACACAACCTTAGGGCCACTTATGGATGTAAGTAGGTGGCCTTATGGTTCTATTCAATATCCAACAGTGGCCCTATGGTCGGAAAGGTGGCCCTATGGTTTAATCGTGCCATAGGGCCACAGTGGCCCTATGGTATGAAGTAGTTGTAAGGCGTTAGAAGGTCCTTTGGACGTTAGGTGTTGCGTCTTTAGGTCCTATGAGTGGTTGTTATTAACCCCTGCGCTGTTAGGTTCTGTCATAATACAGTAGTTTTATTTATATTTAAAGCTGATTATCTTCTAAAATGCAATAAGCCTTCTATTAGGTGAGCGTTCTATTCAGTGAGTGTACTATTTAGCGAGTGTTCTATTCAGTGAGTGTTACATTCAGTAAGCGTTCTATTCATTTAAACGTTCTATTCAGTGAGTGTTCTATTCAGTGAGCGTTCTATTCAGTGAGTGTTCTATTCAGTAAACGTTATATTCCGTGAACGTTCTATTCAGTGAGTGTTCTATTCAGTAAGCATTCTATTCAGTGGACGTTATATTCAGTGAGTGTTCTATTCAGTAAGCATTCTATTCAGTGAACTTTCTATTCAGTGAGTGTTCTATTCAGTGAGCGTTGTTTTCAGTGAGTGTTCTATTCAGTAAGCATTCTATTCAGTGAACGTTCTATTCAGTGAGTGTTCTATTCAGTGAGCGTTCTAATCAGTGAGCGTTCTATTCAGTGAGGGTTATATTCTGTGAACGTTCAATTCAGTGAGCGTTCTATTCAGTGCACGTTCAATTCAATGATCGTTCTATTCAGTGAACGTTATATTCTGTGAACGTTCAATTCAGTAAGCATTATATTCAGTGAACGTTCTATTCAGTGAGTGTTCTATTCAGTAAGCGTTCTATTCATTTAAACGTTCTATTCAGTGAGTGTTCTATTCAGTGAGCGTTCTATTCAGTGAGTGTTCTATTCAGTAAACGTTATATTCAGTGAACGTTATATTCAGTGAGCGTTCTAATCAGTGAGCGTTCTATTCAGTGAGTGTTACATTCAGTAAGCGTTCTATTAATTTAAACGTTCTATTCAGTGAGTGTTCTATTCAGTGAGTGTTCTATTCAGTGAGTGTTCTATTCAGTAAACGTTATATTCAGTGAACGTTCTATTCAGTGAGCGTTCTAATCAGTGAGCGTTCTATTCAGTGAGTGTTACATTCAGTAAGCGTTCTATTAATTTAAACGTTCTATTCAGTGAGTGTTCTATTCAGTAAACGTTATATTCAGTGAACGTTCTATTCAGTGAGCGTTCTAATCAGTGAGCGTTCTATTCAGTGAGTGTTCTATTCAGTAAGCATTCTATTCAGTGAACGTTCTATTCAGTGAGTGTTCTATTCAGTGAGCGTTCTAATCAGTGAGCGTTCTATTCAGTGAGGGTTATATTCTGTGAACGTTCAATTCAGTGAGCGTTCTATTCAGTGCACGTTCAATTCAATGATCGTTCTATTCAGTGAACGTTATATTCTGTGAACGTTCAATTCAGTAAGCATTATATTCAGTGAACGTTCTATTCAGTGAGTGTTCTATTCAGTATGCGTTCTATTCATTTAAACGTTCTATTCAGTGAGTGTTCTATTCAGTGAGCGTTCTATTCAGTGAGTGTACTATTTAGCGAGTGTTCTATTCAGTGAGTGTTACATTCAGTAAGCGTTCTATTCATTTAAACGTTCTATTCAGTGAGTGTTCTATTCAGTGAGCGTTCTATTCAGTGAGTGTTCTATTCAGTAAACGTTATATTCCGTGAACGTTCTATTCAGTGAGTGTTCTATTCAGTAAGCATTCTATTCAGTGGACGTTATATTCAGTGAGTGTTCTATTCAGTAAGCATTCTATTCAGTGAACTTTCTATTCAGTGAGTGTTCTATTCAGTGAGCGTTGTATTCAGTGAGTGTTCTATTCAGTAAGCATTCTATTCAGTGAACGTTCTATTCAGTGAGTGTTACATTCAGTAAGCGTTCTATTCATTTAAACATTCTATTCAGTGAGTGTTCTATTCAGTAAGCATTCTATTCAGTGAACGTTCTATTCAGTGAGTGTTCTATTCAGTGAGCGTTCTAATCAGTGAGCGTTCTATTCAGTGAGGGTTATATTCTGTGAACGTTCAATTCAGTGAGCGTTCTATTCAGTGCACGTTCAATTCAATGATCGTTCTATTCAGTGAACGTTATATTCTGTGAACGTTCAATTCAGTAAGCATTATATTCAGTGAACGTTCTATTCAGTGAGTGTTCTATTCAGTAAGCGTTCTATTCATTTAAACGTTCTATTCAGTGAGTGTTCTATTCAGTGAGCGTTCTATTCAGTGAGTGTTCTATTCAGTAAACGTTATATTCAGTGAACGTTCTATTCAGTGAGCGTTCTAATCAGTGAGCGTTCTATTCAGTGAGTGTTACATTCAGTAAGCGTTCTATTAATTTAAACGTTCTATTCAGTGAGTGTTCTATTCAGTGAGTGTTCTATTCAGTGAGTGTTCTATTCAGTGAACGTTCTATTCAGTGAGCGTTCTAATCAGTGAGCGTTCTATTCAGTGAGTGTTACATTCAGCAAGCGTTCTATTAATTTAAACGTTCTATTCAGTGAGTGTTCTATTCAGTAAACGTTATATTCAGTGAACGTTCTATTCAGTGAGCGTTCTAATCAGTGAGCGTTCTATTCAGTGAGTGTTCTATTCAGTAAGCATTCTATTCAGTGAACGTTCTATTCAGTGAGTGTTCTATTCAGTGAGCGTTCTAATCAGTGAGCGTTCTATTCAGTGAGGGTTATATTCTGTGAACGTTCAATTCAGTGAGCGTTCTATTCAGTGCACGTTCAATTCAATGATCGTTCTATTCAGTGAACGTTATATTCTGTGAACGTTCAATTCAGTAAGCATTATATTCAGTGAACGTTCTATTCAGTGAGTGTTCTATTCAGTATGCGTTCTATTCATTTA
Source organism: Nemertoderma westbladi (assembly GCA_032718475.1). Classification (NCBI taxonomy): domain Eukaryota; kingdom Metazoa; phylum Xenacoelomorpha; order Nemertodermatida; family Nemertodermatidae; genus Nemertoderma; species Nemertoderma westbladi. Next base: position 49,569 of record JAUCBJ010007384.1, read on the forward strand.
AACGTTCTATTCAGTGAGTGTTCTATTCAGTGAGCGTTCTATTCAGTGAGTGTTCTATTCAGTAAACGTTATATTCAGTGAACGTTCTATTCAGTGAGCGTTCTAATCAGTGAGCGTTCTATTCAGTGAGTGTTACATTCAGTAAGCGTTCTATTAATTTAAACGTTCTATTCAGTGAGTGTTCTATTCAGTGAGTGTTCTATTCAGTGAGCGTTCTATTCAGTGAGCGTTCTATTCAGTGAGTGTTACATTCAGTAAGCGTTCTATTCATTTAAACGTTCTATTCAGTGAGCGTTCTATTCAGTGAGTGTTCTAATCAGTAAACGTTATATTCAGTGAACGTTCTATTCAGTGAGTGTTCTATTCAGTAAGCATTCTATTCAGTGAACGTTATATTCAGTGCACGTTCAATTCAGTGAGCGTTCTATTCAGTGAACGTTCTATTCAGTGAGTGTTCTATTCAGTGAACGTTCTATTCAGTGAGTGTTCTATTCTGTAAGCATTCTATTCAGTGAACGTTCTATTCAGTGAGTGTTCTATTCAATAAGCGTTCTATTCCGTGAACGATATATTCAGTGAGTGTTCTATTCATTAAGAGTTCTATTCAGTGAACGTTCTATTCAGTGAGTGTTCAATTCAGTGAGCGTTATATTCAGTGAACGTTCTATTCAGTGAGTTTTCTATTCAGTGAGCACTCTATTCAGTGAGTGTTCTATTCAGTAAGTGTTCTATTCATTAAACGTTCTATTCAATGAGCGTTTTATTTAGTAAGCGTTCTATTCAGTGAAAGTTATATTCAGTGAATGTTCTATTCAGTAAGCGTTCTATTCAGTGAACGTTCTATTCAGTGAGTTTTCTATTCAGTGAGCACTCTATTCAGTGACTGTTCTATTCAGTAAGTGTTCTATTCATTAAACGTTCTATTCAATGAGCGTTCTATTTAGTAAGCGTTCTATTCAGTGAAAGTTATATTCCGTGAGTGTTCTATTCAGTGAATGTTCTATTCAGTGAGCATTATATTCAGCGATCGTTCTATTCAGTGAACGTTCTATTGAGTAAGCGTTCTATACAGTAAACATTATATTCAGTGAGTGTTTTATTCAGTTAATGTTATATTCAGTGAGCATTATATTCAGCGATCGTTCTATTCAGTGAACGTTCTATTGAGTAAGCGTTCTATTCAGTAAACGTTATATTCAGTGAGTGTTCTATTCAGTGAGCGTTCTATTCAGTGATCGTTCTATTCAGTGAACGTTCTATTCAGTAAGTGTTCTATTCAGTGAATGTTCTATTCAGTGAGCATTATATTCAGCGATTGTTCTATTCAGTGAACGTTCTATTCAGTGAGTGTTCTATTCAGTAAGCGTTCTATTCAGTGAACGTTCTATTCAGTGAATGTTCTATTCAGTGAGCATTTTATTCAGTGAGTGTTATATTCTGTGAACGTTCAATTCAGTGAGCGAAATATTCAGTGCACGTTCAATTCAGTGAGCGTTCTATTCAGTGAACGTTATATTCAGTGCACTTCAATTCAGTGAGCGTTCTATTCAGTGAACGTTCTATTCAGTGAGTGTTCTATTCAGTAAGCATTCTATTCAGTGAACGTTCTATTCAGTGAGTGTTCTATTCAGTAAGCATTCTATTCAGTGAACGCTCTATTCAGTGAGTGTTCTATTCAATAAGCGTTCTATTCCGTGAACGATATATTCAGTGAGTGTTCTATTCAATAAGAGTTCTATTCAGTGAACGTTCTATTCAGTGAGTGTTCTATTCAATGATCGTTCTATTCAGAGAGTGTTCTATTTAGTGGTGTACTATTCAGTGGGTGTTCATTGCTGTGAGTGTTCTATTTAGTGAGTATTGTATTCAGTGAGCTTTCTATTCAGTGAGCGTTATATTCAGTGAGTGTTCTATTTAGTGAACGTTCTATTCAGTGAGCGTTCTATTCAGTGAGTGTTCTATTCAGTGAGCTTTCTATTCAGTGAGCGTTCTATTCAGTGAGCGTTATATTCAGTGAGTGTTCTATTCAGTGAGCGTTCTATTCAGTGAGTGTTCTATTCAGTGAGTGTTCTATTCAGTGAGCTTTCTATTCAGTGAGCATTCTATTCAGTGAGTGTTCTATTCAGTGAACGTTCTATTCAGTGAGCGTTCTATTCAGTGAGTGTTCTATTCAGTGAGTGTTCTATTCAGTGAACGTTCTACTCTGTGAGCGTTCTATTCAGTGAGTGTTCTATTCAGTGAGCTTTCTATTCAGTGAGCGTTATATTCCGTGAGCGTTCTATTCAGTGAGTGTTCTATTCAGTGAGCGTTCTATTCAGTGAGTGTTCTATTCAGTGAGTGTTCTATTCAGTGAGTGTTCTATTCAGTGAGATTTCTATTCAGTGAGCGTTCTATTCAGTGAGTGTTATATTCAGTGAACGTTCTATTCAGTGAGCGTTCTATTCAGTGAGTGTTCTATTCAGTGAACGTTCTATTCCGTGAGCGTTCTATTCAGTGAGTGTTCTATTCAGTGAGCTTTCTATTCAGTGAGCGTTATATTCCGTGAGCGTTCTATTCAGTGAGTGTTCTATTCAGTGAGCGTTCTATTCAGTGAGTGTTCTATTCAGTGAGTGTTCTATTCAGTGAGTGTTCTATTCAGTGAGCTTTCTATTCAGTGAGCGTTCTATTCAGTGAGTGTTATATTCAGTGAACGTTCTATTCAGTGAGCGTTCTATTCAGTGAGTGTTCTATTCAGTGAACGTTCTATTCCGTGAGCGTTCTATTCAGTGAGTGTTCTATTCAGTGAGCTTTCTATTTAGTGAGCGTTATATTCAGTGAACGTTCTATTCAGTGAGCGTTCTATTCAGTGAATGTTCTATTCAGTGAACGTTCTATTGCGTGAGCGTTCTATTCAGTGAGTGTTCTATTCAGTGAGCTTTCTATTTAGTGAGCGTTATATTCCGTGAGCGTTCTATTCAGTGAGTGTTCTATTCAGTGAGTGTTCTATTCAGCGAGCTTTCTATTCAGTGAGCGTTGTATTCAGTGAGTGTTATATTCAGTGAACGTTCTATTCAGTGAGCGTTCTATTCAGTGAGTGTTCTATTCAGTGAGCTTTCTATTCAGTGAGCGTTCTATTCAGTGTGCGTTCTATTCAGTGAGTGTTCTATTCGGTGAGTGTTCTATTCAGTGAGTGTTCTATTCAGTGAGTGTTCTATTAGTGAGCGTTCTCTTCAGTGAACGTTATATTAAGTAAGCATTCTATTTAGTGAGTGTTCTATTCAGTGAGCGTTCTTTTCAGTGAACGTTCTATTCAGTGAGTGTTCTATTGAGTGAGCGTTCCACGCAATGAACGTTCTATTCAGTGAGCGTTCTATTCAGTGAGCATTATACTCAGAGAGCGTTATATTCCGTATACATTCTATTCAGTGAGCGAAATAAAAAAACTATTAGAAAGTAGCATAAATGTAGAATTTAAATTAAAAAAATACAGCACGCCGTTTATACAATTCAATAATAATTAATTCATTTGTTCTAGTCCCTCTGGTGTATAAAAAATCAGTAGACTTTAACTCTAAAGGTAAAATCTATATATCTGTTATAATAAAGATCCGTCAAAACCATAGGGCCACTATTTTTTATGTCATGGTTTTATGTAATAAAAACTTAATAATACGGTATTTGACTGCAAGCACAAAGAGGATCATCTGCATTAATGATATCAAATAGCTCCAATAAAAATTTCGATATCAAAATTTAATTACAAAGTTTTTAAATCACACTAACTAATTTTTCAACTTTGTCTCAGATAACCAACCATCTTGGTTCAAATACCTACAAGTTAGTCATGGAATCAAAGATATATAAAATTATATATTAAAATATACATAAGTTTTGAAATGAATAAAAACGGTGTAGAAAAGTCTAACAAAGCATTTTCGGAAAAGATCTGAGTTCTAGAATGTGTTTTTGATGTGTAAATTACACAAAAATTACCAGAAAATTTAGGTGGCCCTGTGGTCGTTTTGTGTTATGTACTTTTCCTATAGAAATGTATTGCAAACGAATATCCAACAATATATATATAATAGTCATTATATTGGAGCCGTGTAATTTCTTGCATCGGATTTTTCTAACAATTAATAGATATTATTATTAACATGCTTATCTTGTTCTATTATTATTCGATAGTTAATGTACTAGTTTATATCTTAATTATTAAGGAGTGGCCCTATGGCCACCAGTTGGAGTTATATATATATATCTAATGATTGTGGCCATAAGTCATTTTGAAAGATCAAACAAAATATATATAACTTTTATATAGAATTTAGCGATCTTATGGTTGCATATTATATAGTATTATGTATAATCATATTCTATATAACTCCAGCAATTTCTACACTTTAGCCAAATCGGGAAATCCTTGGTAGGACTGGTCATATGGATGCACAACACATTTTGATGATATAAGAATATTTAATTAGTTATGTATATCTATATAACTTTATATATGTATTTGGTTTGTTTATAGGACTGTTTCTAAGATAAAACATTTCCATTTTTAATGAAACATCAATTTCATGTTTTTGCCTAACGGACCTACACCCTATCACAACATTTAATGAATTCAAATTGTTTTTACTAACTAGTAAACATCATTATGTGCAAATATCACGATTCAGAGTTATGACCGCTGATCATAGTACCAAACGAGAGAGAGCGAGCTTTGTTGAATAAGAAACGAAGTATGAAATTTTGATACCTTACATTAAATTATCACAACTAAAAATGCTAAATAATAAATTAATCACATTAATATTGTAACATTTATATCAATTTACGCTATTAATTGCAGACTACAACTACCACTAACTAGACCTAAAATTATAGCTGTTGTTATAAAATAATGAATGCCCTCACGCTTTTAAAAATTTTTAATATTAATAAGCTAAATATTATCATCTGCAACTTGAGCTGTATTCTATTTCTTCATTTATTCCAGCATTGTTCCCTTGACCTTTGGCCTCTGAAAAAATATGCTTTTACAATCCCTCGAATATACGGATAAAAAGTTTGACAAAAAATAATTATTTATGTAAAAGAATAGTCCTTTTTCAAAATTAACAAAATTAATATAAGTTTAAGATAAAATATGCAGCCATATTACAAATTTATAAATCAAATTCCTAAATTCCATAAAACTGTATCTTTGATAAACATTTGTTATTTTATTTGCTATAATTATATTGCATTTTCGTTTCCTTTAAGTTTTAAATTCATGAAATAATTAATGATATTGTATTAATTATCCAAAATATAACTTTAAAAAAAACATAATAATAGTTATAATAATATGACATGCAACCATAAGACATCTCAACTGCTTATGGTGCATGATTTATTTAAACTATATTTCAGATTGAGTTTTGGTGTATTGGAAGGTTTGAGGTACTTGAAGTTTTAGCATTATTCTTTATAAACCTTTCCTACTAAATATACCGAATAATGTTGAAATTTAATAGGCAGCCATATAACGAATCATTATAAAGAACAATTTATAAAATTGTGCATTATTACTAGATACAACAATTATTGTATTTTTCTTTTTATTCATATTTTAAATTGATAAAATAATATTTCATAATGTTTTAATTAAAGAAATAAGGCTTTTAAAATACATATATAATATTATTTTATTTATTTGTAATAATTGTATGGAATTAATTTCGCACAAACAAATCGCCAGAGCGACATATTTTCCAGCTTTATACCGCAGTGCGACATGTGCGCAGTGCACATTAGTTATGAAATAAGACATGCAAGCATAATACAGTCCCAGTGCTTAAGGATGCATGTTTTATTTAAACTTTACTTTTGAAGCGAGTTTGTAGGTAATGGTTGTTTGAACATTGAACTAAGTAGATATTTCTCAAATAATTCGAGAAAATTCAGATTTATTTTAATTTTAACATATTAATTCTGACTTTCTGACCGTTTGTCTCTCAACCCATAGCAAAAACCTATGGCATGGAGTTTTCCTAGTCTGTGATTTCATTCCCGATTACGGTTTTCATGTTTGGTGGCATCTAGACTGTCTGTATGTCTGTCCGTTTGCCTGCCTATGTGTCTGTCAAAATAGAATATTTCACCATACAAAGCTAAAATCTTGGGCATCTGTGTTTTATCGTTATCAGACTTCATTTTTAGTGGCATATAAACTGTTTTCGATCAGTCTTACATAATTAAATTTCGACCACAAGTTATTATATCCCAGAATACAGGAGTTTTCGCACCAAATATACTTTTTTACCGCCCCAAATAGGTAAAATAGCCCCAAATTTCAGTTAGTCAGTTAGTCAGTCAGTCAGTCAGCAACGATTCGGTTCCTAATAACGGAGCTACTGATAGCTAAATTATAATTACTTAGTCAAGCTGATAAACCCATTATTGCTAATTAAAGTTGTGTGGTTTAGCGGATCACATTACTTATCAAAGGTCAAGCAGATTATTGTATTGGAAACCGATTGCTTATTAGAGTTGTTTTCATCCAAACCCAGTAGCTAATACACGGATTACGTATTACGCACGTGCTGTAGGAATGAATATAAGTCACTGCAAACAAGTATTGTACTTTCTGTTTTGGTCGGCCTCCACCATACGAGTTTCGAATTATGTTTTTTTTTGAGAAGCCGTTCTGTAGTGCAGATGATCGTTGGATCCACTAATATGACATGCAACCATAAGACAGCTCCATTGCTTATGGCTGCATGTTTTATTTAAACTTCATCTCATACATGAGTCTACATGCAATGGGTGGTATATCTAAATAGATTGAGGCACTTGAATTAAGGTTGAAATATGATATACAGCCGTATAACAGTGTAATTAGACTTAAAATAAACCTAATATTATTTAAAATAAGACATGCAACGCAATGCATTGAAATTTCCAGTGCTTATTTCAAGTTCCATGCACATTTTATCAAACTATATTCCAGTCTAGAGTTTGTAATGTAGTTCGTGGGGGCTGGTTTATCTAAATAGATATTATTCTCAGAAAAGTTTGAGTAATTTCGATTTTATTAAAGTTTTCATTTTGCTATTGGAATAACTAGGAATATTGATGTAATTAATATCCAATTTAATTTGTATCACTAATTAATTGCAGTTATTACAACAAAGTTTCGGTAAACAATCATAAACTTAACATATAAAGGTTGCTATAAAGCTAGAGTTCAGATTTTATTTACGGTATCAATTTTCATGTTTGGCAGCGTTTGTAAAGTTTTATGTCTGTCCGTTTGTCAGTCGATCTGTCTGTCAAAATACAATATGACACCCTACAAAGCTAAAATCCTGGGAAATTCTGCTTTCTTGGATTCTGACTTAATTTACGGTAGCAGTTTTCATGTTTGGAAGCATTTTTACAGTTTGTATACCTCTGTCTGTTTGTCAGTCGATCTGTCTGTCAAAATACAATATGACACCCTACAAATCTTAAATCTTGGAAATGTCTGTTTTTTGGACTCTGACTTCATTTACGGTATCAGTTTTCATGTTTGGCAGCATTTGTAAAGTTTGTATGTCTGTCCGTTTGTCAGTCGATCTATTAGTCCGGTAGTTTCAGAGATGTATTCTAAAGCTTTAAACTTTGGGCCCTTTTGTGCCCTTTCTACTGCAACCGTCCCATTTGTCTATCTTTTGTCTCTCTGTACCAATATTTAGTGTGAAGTTTGTGCTAGCCAGACAACCTGTGGTTAGTGAGAGCTAAAAATACGGCGCCTGTCCTTTCTCAAAATTAACTATAGATTATATAAAACATGCAGCCATAAAACCAATTCATTGCAGTTATTAATTAAACAGACTCTTTGATAAAATTAGTAACTACAAATTATTGTACTTTCATTTCTTTTATATTTTCAAGGGATTAAATCATTTAAATAATTCAACTAACTAACTAATTTAACCATTTATAATATTGTATTAATTAATTGACCAAAATATGACATAAAAAACATAATAATTATTATTATAATATAACATGCAACCATAAGAGAGCTCCATTGCTTAAGGCTGCATGTTTTATTTAAACTTTATCTCAGACGTGAGTTTGTTTACATGTAATGGCTGGTTTATCTAAATAGATTGAGACACTTGAATTAAGGTTGAAATATGATATGCAACCGTATAACAGTATAATAAGACTTAAAATAAACCTAATATTATTTATAATAATGCACGCAACTGTATTGAAAGTTCTAGTGCTTATGGCTGCACGTTTTATTTAAACTGTATTCCAGAAAAGAGTTGTAATTTAGTGTGGGCTGGTTTATCTAAATAGATAATTCTCAGAAAAGTTCTCGAGTAATTCCGATTTTTTTAAAGTTTTCATTACTTGATATTGGAATAATTAGAAATATTGATGTAATTCATATCCAATTTAATTTGTATCACTAATTAATTGCAGTTAATACATCAAAGTTACGGTAAACAATCAAAAAATTAGCATATAATAGTTGCTATGAAGCTATGCAGAAGAATCCAGACGTGTTTAAGAGATTATTTACTAAGTTAGTGATAGTTAGTTATAGAAGTATAAGTACGTTCGTCCTATAGGCCGCAACGCTGCAATACGGTACTTTACTGCGTTAAGAGTAAAACACCAGAACTCTGAAAAGTTCGCATAATATTGTTGCAAATGTACCAATTGTTGATATCACACGTGAACCTTTTAGAGTTTATTTAGGGCAGCAGTAGAGACAGCCTTCTTAGATGGGAGTCCATGCTGGTCTCTGACTGACTGCAGAGTATACAAAACCTCTGGATGGCACATTCACAATAATGCTACGCCGGGGTCATTGTGTCAAGAAGAATGAACACATCTCCATAACCAGACTGTGAACAACATCGGAAGTGCTTTATTACTCTCCGCAAGCTTTTACTTGAACTGAGCTGCCACCGCCTTGTAGGAGATTGCTTTCACCGTGTGGACCAGCCTGTGCATAATCTTGTGCTTTGGCGGCCTCATGGAACCACTATGTATGGTGGTAAGCCCATGACTTTCTTGAGACGCATTTTAAAGGACACTGGACTTGAAGATACGGATTATCTACCAAATGTCATGGGTGATAGGGAGTTGAGGTGGAGCAAATTTATTGACAAGCCGACACATCTTTCTTAATATATTTGATATAATTAATGCAGCCGCAATGCAACATGCCGATAGTACAGTAGTAGTAGTAGTAGTAGTTATAGATGTTTGTTGATACCAATAGAAAGGTAGAAGAAATATTTGGTATAAAAGTTTCATCAATTATTATCTGCTTGTAGCAATTAATCTATATGTGTACCGACATTTGCTGGGGCTCGTATCCATATACAATATATTAGACCAGACAGCTAAAATTTTCCATATGTAGATTTTCATCACTGATGTCATTTCCCATATCAGTTTTCAAGTTTGGCGGCATTTGTACAGTTTGTATGTCTGTTCGTTTGTCGAAAAACAATATGACACCCTACAAAGCTAAAATCACGGTAATGTCTGTTTTCTTGGACTCAGACTTCATTTACGGTATCAGTTTTGATGTTTGGCAGCATTTGTAAAGTTAGTATGTCTGTCCGTTTGTCAGACGATCTGTCTGTCAAAAACAATATGACATCATACAAAGCTAAAATCCCGGGAATATCTGTTTTCTTGGACTCTGAATTCATTTACTGTATCAGTTTTCATGTATGGCAGTATTGTACAGTTTGTATGTCTGTCCGTTTGTCAGTCAATCTGTCTGTCAAAATACAATATGACACCATACAAAGCTAACATCCCGGGAATGTCTGTTTTCTTGGACTCTGACTTCATATAGTGTATCAGATTTCATGTTTGGCAGCAATTGAACAATTTGTTTGTCTGTCCGTTTATCAGTCGATCTGTCTGTCAAAATATAATATGACACCCTGCAAATTCTAGAATCCTGTGAATGTCTGTTTTCTTGGACTCTGACTTCATTTACGGTATCAGTTTCCATGTTTGGCAGCAATTTTACAGTTTGTAAGTCTGTCAGTTTGTCTGTCAATCTGTCTGTCAAAATACAATATGACACCATACAAAGCTGACATCCCGGGAATGTCTGTTTTCTTGGACTCTGACTTCATTTAGTGTATCAGATTTCATGTTTGGCAGCAATTGAACAGTTTGTTTGTCTGTCGGTTTATCAGTCGATCTGTCTGTCAAAATACAATATGACAACCTGCAAATTCTAGAATCCTGTGAATGTCTGTTTTCTTGGACTCTGACTTAATTTACGGTATCAGTTTCCATGTTTGGCAGCAATTTTACAGTTTGTAAGTCTGTCAGTTTGTCTGTCAATCTGTCTGTCAAAATACAATATGACACCATACAAAGCTAACATCCCGGGAATGTCTGTTTTCTTGGACTCTGACTTCATTTAGTGTATCAGATTTCATGTTTGGCAGCAATTGAACAGTTTGTTTGTCTGTCCGTTTATCAGTCGATATGTCTGTCAAAATACAATATGACAACCTGCAAATGCTAAAATCCTGGGAATGTCTGTTTTCTTGGACCCTGACTTCATGTACGGTATCAGTTTCATGTTTGGCAGCATTTTTGCAGTTTGTATGTCTGTCCGTTTGTCAGTCGATCTGTTTGTCAAAATACAATATGAAACCCTACAAATGCTAAAATCCTGAGAATGTCTGTTTTCTTGGACTTTGACTTCATTTACCGTATCGCATTTGCGGCATCAGTTTTCATGTTTGGCAGCATTTGTAAAGTTTGTATGTCTGTCCGTTTGTCAGTCGATCTATTAGTCCGGTAGTTTCCGAGATGTATTCTAAAGCTTTGAACTTTGGGCCATGTGCCCTTTCTACTGCAACCGTCCCATTTGTCTATCTTTTGTCTCTCTGTACCAATATTTAGTGTGAAGTTTGTGCTAGCCAGACAACCTGTGGTTAGTGAGAGCTAAAAATACGGCGCCTGTCCTTTCTCAAAATTAACTATAGATTATATAAAACATGCAGCCATAAAACCAATTCATTGCAGTTATTAATTAAACAGACTCTTTGATGAAATTAGTAACTAAAAATTATTGTACTTTCATTTCTTTTATATTTTCAATTGATTAAATCATTTAAATAATTTAACTAACTAACTAATTTAACCATATATAATATTGTATTTATTAATTGACCAAAATATGACATTAATATATGACAATAATTATTATTATAATATGACATGCAACCATAAGACAGCTCCATTACTTAAGGCTGCATGTTTTATTTAAACTTTATCTCAGACGTGAGTTTGTTTACATGTAATGGCTGGTCTATCTAAATAGTTTGAGGCACTTGAATTAAGGTTGAAATATGATATGCAGCCGTATAACCGTATAATAAGACTTAAAATAAACCTAATATTATTTATAATAATGCACGCAACTGTATTGAAAGTTCTAGTGCTTATGGCTGCACGTTTTATTTAAACTATATTCCAGAAAAGAGTTGTAATTTAGTGTGGGCTGGTTTATCTAAATAGATAATTCTCAGAAAAGTTCGAGTAATACCGATTTTTTTAAAGTTTTCATTACTTGATATGGAATAATTAGAAATATTGATGTAATTCATATCCAATTTAATTTGTATCACTAATTAATTGCAGTTAATACATCAAAGTTACGGTAAACAATCATAAAATTAGCATATAATAGTTGCTATGAAGCTATGCAGAAGAATCCAGACGTGTTTAAGAGATTATTTACTAAGTTAGTGATAGTTAGTTATAGAAGTATAAGTAGGTTCGTCCTATAGGCCGCAAAGCTGCAATAAGGTATTTTACTGCGTTACGAGTAAAACACCAGAACGCTGAAAAGTTCGCATAATTTTCTTGGACTCTGACTTCATATAGTGTATCAGATTTCATGTTTGGCAGCAATTGAACAGTTTGTTTGTCTGTCCGTTTATCAGTCGATCTGTCTGTCAAAATACAATATGACACCCTGCAAATTCTAAAATCCTGTGAATGTCAGTTTTCTTGGACTCTGACTTCATTTACGGTATC